>JAZGTK010015584.1:0-13139 GCA_036877625.1 Ambastaia sidthimunki
TGCCTTATTTCACACATCCATGGTGGTCATAAGCAGTCTCAGGTTCACTTCAAAAATCCTTGATACATTGTTACACAACAGTGGTCAGTTGTGCAACGTTTATTGGAGCCGCAAGGTTACAACGGCTGCATGCAAACACGTCACAAAGTTATTTTTTTGTTTTTTTTTTTGTAATTCCTCAGCATCTAAAGATGGGGGAGGGATGGACCCATAAACACAGGGGCTGGCTGAAGTCCCCTCAGAATTGGCCATCCAGTAATTCTGCACTCAGGCTGTGAAGTTGGGAGTCTTCTGCCACAGGAGGATGAATATATAGAGATCATTACAGAAGCCTGCCTTTTAGAAGGTATGGGCATTTCTACAGACACCACAGCCCAGAGCAAACTCTTCTCCTGTGGGAGGATGTACCACATGCAGAGGACACTCACTGCCTTCTAATTGTTTTCCTTTTGGTCCTAAAAGGGGAGAAAGAACAAAAATAATTTAGTTTTGTCTGTCCATTTTCTGTTAAGCTTTCTAAGATCAAAAAAAGAAGCATCTAACTTAAAAAGGCAGTAATTCAATAAGAAAAGAATTATACAAGCGTCTCAAACAAATACAAAGTAAAAACAGACGTTTTTATTTTAAGCAGTTTTTAGGTTACCAGCAGGACAATGAGGCAGGTCTTCTTTGGGAACACTGGTCATCCTTTGGAAGTCGTCATGACAAGCATTGCAAAAATGTGTGGTGCCAAAACAGAAGAACACAGCCACAGAACAACAGTAACGGCATTTATATTCCAGGAAATCAGTTCCATGTTTAGAGCACATCTGCAACAAAAATCAAGTATATGTATACGTTTAGTGTACCAACAATACACAATGCAAACATTTTTTGCTGGTAAAACTTTGCTTTAATTACACAGTACAAATACTACATCCAGGTAGCATTCCACCATAAAATAAAAACAAAAAATTACATAAAATAAAGCTACCATTAAAAGTTTTTGCACTTTCCCAGTCCTTAAATTGAATCAAGTCTTATGGGGTCACAAAATCTTTTTGGTGGTGGGGTGGTTAATCAATATGTAATTATTATTATTATATATTGCAAAAATATTATTATTATTATATATATATAAATATTATTACTCTTTTAAATGGCAAATGTAATATCACATTTGGATGGTGACAAAGCAACAGACTTAAAAGGGCAACTATGGTGAAAGAACCAGGGCACTAAATATAAGGCTTTAAGACCTGTAAAAGAGACATCTTAAAAAAGTAGAAAATAATAAGATGACTTCGAAACTCACTGGATGGTATGCTGTCAGAATCAGTACTGGCACAGAAATAGTTAATTCATAAACATTCCCATTCAGCAGTGATTAAGGAACTACTTAGTGAGTGAAAAATTCAAGTTTTATACAATGTCTGGATAGATTATATATAACATAAAAAGCGCAAAAACATTGTTTCATTTGTAGTCACTAACAAGCTGTCACTCCTGAATGAACTAGGTCCATTAATAATAAAAGACTAAATGTTTATATATTATGTAAGAAATACAGAAATCCCGATATGGAGTAGATAAATATAGTAAAAAGACAGAGAGAGGAAAATTACTCATCAGAAAAGTCAATGCTTTTTCTTCCTGACACCAAGTGGAGTTTATTATTCACCATTTTTTTTACTAAAAATAAAAAACTATAAAGTTAATTTTTTACTTCTTATGGGGGATCCCCCCAGCCCCCCTCAATTCATACATGCAGAGCTCGAATTGTTGTATGTTTTTTTTTTGGATTCCTATTATTCCCAAAAAAACAACACTGTAATAAAATGATTTGTTTAAATCAAATCTTCACATTTTTAAAACAAGTGTAACAGCAGAGTAATAAACATTCTTATGAATAAATTACATTCTCATACATTTTTATACATACATTCTCATACATACATGTCTTTCACACTATTATTCCACTGACCTGTGCTCGGGACACATCTGAACATGCTCCACAGATGAGCTCACGGGGATCATAATCATCGCCTTGTCCTGCCTCAGCGTCACAGCGAGCTTCTCCTCCAAAATATGCCTGAAGGTGTCAAAGGTCACAACTGTTATCAGTGTCCTCTAGGTCAGGGGTTCCCATCTGTCTGTAACTTATGGCCCACCGATGATTGATTAAAAAAGGACCACCTTTCCAAATATGAGAAGTTTTAACACAGAAAATTTAAAAAGTACACTGATGCACTGAGCTGTCAATCTGTGTTATGCCATTGTAGCAGACTTAAGTTATATAAATATATAATTTTTATTTAGATGAAAATAGTCCTTGTATAATCATACAATAATGGAATAATGCTGATTTTCCAGACCATAAAAACAGAATGAAATAAATCAATAACAGAACAGATACACATTTACACACCCAGGCCAACATACCTCTAACAATAACAGACCAACATACCTCTAACAATAACAGAGCAGGTTAGAAACACAAAGGGAAAACCCCCTCTCTCTATTCAACAGTAGTAATGTTTAACAATGTTTTTTGCACCAAATAAACCAAAAAAATAAACCAACCAAATAAACCAAAAAATATTTCATCAAATACAATTAGCAATACAAGTGTAGCTGTTTAAAATAACCTTACATATTAAACAAAGTTAAAGTTAATAAACATTACATCAATATTACATGTATTTTGTTTATAACCGGCAAAAAACTGGACACACCTTACCCCTTCCTGCAAATCCAAAAATCAAAGTTGTGATATTCAAACATAAATGGACTTTACGACTGTGCATTTTTAATCAGCTTTTGTTCTATTAATCCATAAAAAAAATTAGGTATAAAAAATTAGAACTTAAGATTTGTCAATTGGAAAAATAAAAACTAACTATTTGGCAGTAGTCCGCCACTGTCTTTTTAACCCACTAGATGGCGCTCTGAGGCCCACCAGTGGCCTCAAACCACTTCGAGCATAGTGTCAATCTGACCTGATTATTATACTCGTATAATTCTAAACCTTATTTAACATTAAGATCATTTAAAACTATTTACTCGGAAAGAAATGTTATGTCATCCCAAACCTATGTGACTTTACATGCAAGTTTTCTGAAGCCACATGATAGCCTCACTGTGTTTGACAACTTCCATCCAGTTCCTTACACAAAGCTTACAGTATGAAAGAACAAATAATGTCTGGTGTCATCGGTGTCAAACTTATTGCAATCTGTCTTAAAGTGCCAAGTTTGAATATGTGCACATGCAAATTAGATTTGGCTTGGAATAGCGCACATGCATCATATCAACAATTTAACGGTTGTTTCTATTGTGAGGGGCTGAAAATGTTGAAGCTAATTCTTAACATCTTGCAAACTGCAAAAACTTTTAAGAAAAGAGTGTGGTCAAACCTTTTTACACTTGAAGCAGACGTAGTAAGCATATCTGTTCATGGCAAATCCTGCTGGGTCGTTGTAGAATCGAGCTCCAGACATTGTGATGGCTTCACTCTTGTGTAAACCTTCATACTCCAGTCTCATCAAAGCCTTCCTCCTCACATCCTCATAAAGCTCTCTGATGGGGTCCAGCAGATCTTTCAGGACAGAGTGGTTTATCTTGTTCTTTAAGAAATAACAACAGACCATAATAGTAACACATTAACAAACCAGTCTTTTTTACAAACCAGTTGTAAACAATATTTCAAGATTCACATGTTCTTGGCAAGTCTACAACAAAAGGATTTTTTATTTTAATTATTGCTGTGATAAATAACAAACATGCCCTAGCATGTTAAAGCTCTGCACCAATTACAGTGTAATTATTGTATTTACACTGCCTATCCCTAAAGATAATATCCAACACAGCACTATAACAACCTGTAATGAATGGAGTCTTGCTAATGCTATAAAATGAACTAATAATGCTGTCAGAGAATTACACGCCTATCCATAATTTTAATAAAATGCATTTTTTTTACATGCTCTGTTCTACAGAAAAGCACCATAAAAGTAGAACATACAACTTTATCATACAACTGTATATTAGGACAACTGAAGCCATACCATAGCTTTATATAAGAAACTGAAAAATTAGAATAAAATTAAATAAATATAGACTAAAAATAGACTGAAAATTAGATAAAATATCACTAAAGGCCTAAAATCTTCCATTCCATCACAGCTCCCAAATCTCATTCAGTAACATATACTTAAATATGCTGCACGAAGACAATAATTCTTGAACGACATTGTACCATGACACACAGGAAACATTTACATTGCTTCAGCTTAGAAGTTTCAGCTTAGAAGTAACTACTAAAAGCAAGTAACTATTAAAATTCCATTCTGCTTTTACACAAAGCTATCAGAGCGCTTGAGCTGACTTGAAAAATAGTGAGTCGTATAAACTTATGGTGCTAATTCCTGTTTGAAGCTTGACAGTAAAAAAATAAATCACAAACTTTCAATGTATGGAAAACAGTAGCTCAAACATTCTTCCAAATGTCATTTTGTGTTTGATGGAAGAAAATGTAAGGAAACAAATGGTGCATAAAAATTGACAGAATTACATTTTTCGTAAACTATGCCTTTAACATTTATAAATAAAGTCCAGACCTTGCAAATAGGACATGACATGAACCCAAAAGTGATCCTGGGCCCAATCCAGCGGTTGTCCAGAACCCTTCGTGTACACTGAAGATGGAATACATGACTGCAGTCCAGCTAAAAACACAACAGAGCAGATTGTTCTAGACTGAAAGTTTTAATGAATTTTATATCCATGCAGAGAAATAATTTTTTCTGAACCTGAATTGCCGGGGCTGCTGAGAGGGCCTCAGTGAAGCAGATCATGCACATATCATCAGCATCCTGTTTCAGACAGGTAGCAGTTTTGTCACAACCATGCAGGCAGGGAAGACACATCTCTTCATTTTTGACCCCGCCACATGGGTGACCACATGGATGAGTCTTACTGCATGCCAGTTTTGCATACTCCTACACGAAAGAGGTAAAATAAGACAATATGCTTGTACCATGTGTTTTACCATGTAATAGAACATATCAATGTGACACCAAAACATGAAATTCTGAGTGTGTACCTGACAGTCTTGGTCTGAACATACGCTTCCAACAGCAGACAGCTCTGTACCATTCCTGGTGCCACAGAAGCGGCAGATGTCTGAACTGCTGGATGCTGGTTTACCTAAATGACAATACAATTATGCTATATTAGCTTTAACAGTCTGTAAAAACTGGGGGACACTAAAACAATAAAGCAGCCTCAATAGGAATTAGTTGTTGCGACATAGCAGTTAAAGTAGAAAAAACAGGAATTAACCATGGCATGCATTAAAAATGCCATCAATAGTGTCACACATTTCCCATAATGAATTTCAATTATTTATAATCTTTTAATTTTTGAGCATGTTAAGCTATGGTGCTTATACAGACACGGTTTGAGTCCAGCTTGCAACATTTTCTGTTCCTATTCTTCCCTCTCATTGTTGAACATACTATGTTCATTAACCTTAACATTTTTTTAATAAAAATTAGAAAAAGTCACCTGTGTGCTCACGGAACTCCACCATGGCCTTCATGGTCTTGGAGTCAGCCAGTGCCATGAGCCAGAAGAGTTTCGTTCTGCCGCAGCCTTCATGTAAGTCTACCTTGATAGCCTCCTCCTCTTCTTTAAACACCTGCAAACAGCCATGAGATGTGTTATAAATGGGGAAGTAAATCATTGGAAATTTAATAATTCTGATTTTGATTTTAATTCCAACTTGACTTGCGGTTCCATTAACCTTTTTTTTTTAGTATTTGAGAAAGCACTTTTAGTTAATTTTAAAATATATTTTACATATTTTTTAAAGAACTATTCATTTCAACAAAATGTATCATGTGCAATTTTGGAATCGCTAAAGACTATCTGTTTCCTAACAGGTTTCATTGATCACTGTGAGAACATGCCTCTCTTCTTCAAGACCCCACCACCCCCAACCCCAACATCTTATTATAAATTATTTTAAGTCATCTTGAGGCCCCCTTGGAAGTTGGTTGAGGTCCCCTAGCCCCCTGGTTGGGAAACAGTTTAAGGTTATGCAATGACAAAATTATTTGGTTTGGCTAATAAAAATTATGCACAGGTTCCCTATTCCTAGGTCAAGCAAGGAGTCAGCATTGATCCACAAAACACAAATGAGATCTGAATGTGATTTAAGACCGACCTGTCTCTGGTGGCTACGTGTCCGTCGGTGGAGATGTAGGAATCGGTCACAGTCAGTGCACAGGTTTCCACATGCATTACATAGAATGATGGCTGCAGTCTCCCCATCGTCATGGTTATCACACATGGGCTGTAAAGAGGTAAAAAGCCTATAGTTTTCAAAAGTGCTGAACAAAAATTCCTCCTTCAGATATGTCCCCTTGCATCAGAACACGATTTCCATTTGTAAATGTAGCATTGTACACTTAGCTTGTTGGTTCTAAGGGCAAAATGTTAAATGCTCATTCTCTTTATAAATGGCTTTGGATAAAACGAATAAACGTAAAATGTAAATGATTGAGTTTTATTGTAGACCACAGGCATATTAGACATTTTGTGCTGTACCATCTGCTTCTGCTGCCCGTCTTTGCCCATCCAGCGACCAGAGGATAGCCGGTCAACATGGTCCTGATCCAGAACACACAAAGAGGCCAATGCAAGCCACAGCTAAAAGAGCAGAAAAAACAACTTTCCTTAGTGCTTTATGTTTTACCACATTAATAGTTATAAAGTTTAACAGTTTTTACATTTAAAACCAGTTTATAGACCTTGTAACCACAAAGCAATTTCTAGCTGAATAAAATATTTTGTTACTGTTGTTTTTTTAGGTCAAGTAACCTGTGTAAGGTGATATTATTGCCAAGCTCTACCGACAAATAACCTTTCAGCCTGGCATCTGACTGAATAATTTTGGGTAATACCAGCTAAGCGTAAAAATTGAGAGCAATCATACCCTAGTGGTGGCGATGCAACGCACTGGAGATCTGTGTTCCTCTTCCATCTTGGTGAGGGCAATGATGGTCTCAGCTATAGCATTCTTGGTCACTCTGGACCAGGCGTCTGAAAGGTGCCCCTGGGGTAAAAAGACACTTAAATGATTAAGTGAAGACTATTTTTGCAAAGAGCAAATTACATTAAATTACATCAGCTATGATTTACATCTGCAGGAGATAACGATACATGTGATATTTCATGCAGCTCAACAAGCAGGTCTGATAGATATTAAGATGAAGAAAAGGGCTATGGATTATCATTATTACAAGTCATTATTACTCACAGCAGCCATGTCTTTAACAAGTTTAATGATAATCTCAGCTATCTGTGGCGGAGTGGAGCCCTTCATCCACCAGTGACTTTCTCCACGCCGTATGTAGCTGCAAAAAAATGTGCAGGAAGACCAACAGAAAGTCAAATAAACACTCAAATTAAGCCTGAATGACAAAAGCTGCCTCCCCATTAAAACTCCCCATATAATTAAATGCAAATTATAATTGGCCTTGGTCAGTGTCAGTAGGCTGCTAAATTAGAACCTCCATATTACCACTTAACAAAATTAAACTTTGGAATGACACACTGACCTCAACATCCATGCTTACCTTGAGTTAAAGATCATAGGCAGAGTAACTGTCGTGACTCCTTTGCCTGCAGCCATGCCAGCTGTGCCAACTATAGTGGTGCCCTTAGCCTTGAGCTGCACTGTGAGGGCCTTAGCAATGCAGCCCAGGAACATATCTAAAATGGCCAGTTTGGTCCAGTCGCCCTTCTCAGTAGAGTGGATGATGTCACTGATGTCAGCTGGTGGCAGGGCCTTTACACCAATGACACTGGCCAAGCGCATGGGAGTAACCTCAGGAAGAACACGTCTGAGCAGTGATGTCACCTGCATGCAGAGAACAATCAATGTTTCATAACAAAACCTACAGAAAAATATGTTTTTTTAATGACTGATAACCAAAGATCAGGGCAGTCTATGACAGATACAGTATGACGACACTATCTATACATAACATTTAAAGAAAGCCAATAAAATCGCTAACAATACCACATTTACGTTACACAATATTTATTTACATTTATTTTTTCATAATTGATTTATTATGTGAACAGAGTGTCAATGTCAAAGCCAATTTCCAACACCACTAGAAAGTAAACTTGAAACTATAAAGTTTTTATTAGGCTACTGATATGACTAGAATCTTCATCTCATGTAAGTGTACATTTTTTAAAAGAAATATTCATCTCTTTGTGTCCTTTTAGTGCAATATTCCATTTCTAAAAAGAGAAAAATACCAGAATGTGCCTTTATTTTGGACTGTTAGTTTCAACAAGTGAGTTTCAACTGATTCAATAGCACACTAATCAATAGTGTTTCCAGAAATATGTGCATTATAATTATCACTGAAGTAAAGTACAAAACTTATTTACAGTAAATGCACAAAAACAACTCATGTAAAAGAATTCTTTGTTGTTGAACAGAACAACACAAACCTGTCTCTGGACGCGTGGTGAAGCGGTGTGAAGCAGGGAGAAGAGGTCCTGCAGCAGGGTGAGCTGCTGAGCCAGATACTGCCTACCAACGTTAGATCCACTCAAGGCCAGAACCATAGACAGCAGCTCAAAACAGTAAGCATCAGACGAGGCATCATCATCACTGGGCTGAGAGTTTGCATTCTCCTTGCTGGAGATGGTGTGCTCCCATTCTTCACGTACACGCGTGGTCTCCATACGGATGGCTTGGACGATATGAGCACATACCTGGCGATACAAACAGTCAGAGGGTTTTGTTATTAAAGATGATATTAAAGATGCAATCTTTAGTGCAATCTTAAGTAACTTTTGTAGTTAAAATGAACAAAAACAGTTACTGAGCAAGTACGTAACAGTTAGTGTTCAGTGTAATCAGTATGTCTTCTTACCCTAATTCACAATGGTAAGCTTATAATAATGCTTTATAATTTAAACTGTTGGGTCCTGGGATATGTTAGTACGGCTTAATTTGACTTCAACATATGCAAAGAAAATAAAGTATACATAAAGTAACCTGCAATTTTCAAACAGAGATGATAGAAAGTTACATATTGTAGTTTTAAACAAATACAGTGTTCACAAAGAAGGGAATACAGTTATGAAAAGTGAACATATGTGCCCTACCCAAAATTCTAATATCTGTGAATTTACACACATTTTTAGAAAGACTTTTTCAGCAATTCACAGAAACTTAAGAACTGAAAAGAAGCCTTTGGAAATGGTTTCAATTTAGAAAACTTTACACAGTGGTGACAGGGCATGATAGGTAGGAACAAGTGTAGAGGCACTAAGGTGCAGACCCCACAACAACCCCTAAATTTCTAGCTATGGCCCTGGCTTTACATAGACATTGATTAGTGTCCCACTTTTATTTATAATTGATCTGCAGTTGGCATGCTACTAAGCTAACAACACCATGGCCAAATAAACAAAAATACAAAGCTTCTAAAAATATTGGGTAAAGCAGTCCATTTGTAATTAAAGTGAACTAGTTATAATGAATACTGTTCAGGCTTTAATTAATTGTATTTATAATTGACTTTTCCTGCTTTGCATGCCCTCCTATATGGTTTATTTTTCCCTGAGCTTTTAAGCAATTTATTCTGGGCTAGGCTAGCTACTTCTGTGAAGTACACATATAACACTGCTTTAGAATTTTGCCCAAAAGTTATCTCAGAGGGCAGCTATCAATTTTTAAAACAGCATTCATATTGCAAATGTATCTACAATGACCAAAAATGCTGCTTATGCTGGCAATTTTTAGAACAGATCTTTAAAGTACAGAGTGGTATTGGTGGCAATACCTGTTTCTGAAGATTAGTCAACTTGCTCCTGCTGAATATAATGCCAACCATGTGCTCCTTCAAGTCTGCATCAGATGGAGCCTGAAGAGAAAAAAGTAAGAAACAATAACAACATTTTACGCTTTGGCACTTCATAGTTCAATGAGCAGTGGTTGTAGTAAGCCAGCAAACAAATGACTTGTCAGTATTGACCTTGTCTTCTCCTTCAGGTGACGAGAGTAGGTTCTTCTCCTCTTGTTCTGGTGTTGGTTCTGCATCGCCACAAATCAGTTTTCCAAATACCTACACAAGAAAGTATGAGTATTCTAACATTTTGGTCTCCTTAAACAAGATTGGTTTGATTGCTTGTTTTAATCCTCTGTACAAAAACACTCTGTGATCTGGTTTTTGCCAGGTTTCAAACTCACCTGTGACGTAATCAGGCGGAACACACGCAGTGTCTCAGCCTCACAGTTCTTCTGCTGGGCTACACTGGCTGATATTTGCCCAACAATCTTGATGCTCTCACCCTCCTTCCAGCCAAGCACTTTGACCTGTCGGACCCTTAGCGTGTTCTCGGGACCCTTAAGCTCAATCTTGATCACGTGATGGTCCCCTACAGGCAGCTCACTGGTGACCCAGCCCATGTGCCTTGAGTCCAAGTCAATCTGACAAAACAAAAGTTCACTTAATGAAATGACCCTGGAGACCTCAAGAGACCCAGATTCTGCTAAAGTGTGAGCTGCTATTTGTAATTGATGTATTATAGCCTACGTTGGTCTACACTGTTTTATAAACCTTTGAAAAGTGTGCATCTTGGGTAGGCTTATTTTAAGACATTCCTAGAATTTATTGCAATTTGAATTTTTGACAACAAACACAAAGGAACACAGCCTTACAATTCTTTTACTGGGCTTCTGCTTGGCTAAATGTTAAAGTTTGGTTTAGTCATTTGAAGAGTAATTAGTATGCCTTACATTTAATAACTGAAACTTGTCAGTCGTGCATGATTTAAGATCTTTAAAGGGACAGTTCACCCAGAAATTATTAATCTTTATTATTTACTCACCCTCATATCATTCTAAACCTGTATGACTTTTTTTGCTTCTGACGAACACAAAAGTAGATATTTTGAAGTACACTGATAACTAAACAACAGTGACACCCACTGACTTCTAATGTATGGACATAAAACCACTTTGACATTTTTTTAAATTATCTAATTTTGGGTACCACAGAAGAAATAAAAACAGGTTTGGTATGCCATGAATATGAGTAAACAGTGGAATAATTTTTATTTTTTGGGTGAACTATCCCTTTAAATCACCTGTAAACTTATTTTGTAGCATGTGTTTTGGCTGAGTCATTATGAATTATTATCCACAGACCATAATGGAAAAGAACCCAGGCTGTCAAAGGGAGGAACAATGGCTAATTGTAGAACAACCAAACTCAGCCCCACCTGTTTGATCCTGCAGAGATCTTCTACAGCCTTCCCACACAGGAACGTCATTGATGTTACTTTATTCTGAGAGAACAGATTATAAGTCATCAGCTGATTATAAATCACACATGAATAAATGTAGAGCAACAGAGCCTGAAGATCATCAACTTACTCCAATGTCACGAGAGTTGTCTACATGTACAGAAACGTAGGAAGCAATGATTCCTTTAACACAGCTGATAGTGATGCTCTTTGTTTTGTTCTTATCTTCATCCCCAGACTCCCAGAATGTCTCAGTGGAGCCATCAGTTAGGCTGCCAATCATGGCTGGTCTACTGGATGTTTTAATGTCCACCATGCTAGTCAGATCTTTCAGACAGGTCACCACACAAAGTTCCTGTAACAAATATAAACAGACGTTATGGTGTGCAACAAGAAAGCAGATCTATACAGTCAGTCAACATAAATAAAACATTTTCCACCTGACTGATTGCTTCATATCCAGACTGGACACTGATGTTAAAACTCTCCTCGCTGTCTCCATCATCTGATTTGGACAGGATGTTATTGATATGGTGAAATACATTACTCTGGTGCAGGAACTGATGATCTGACTGTTTGAATTTCAGACTCCAACATCTAGTGAACCAGGAAAACAAACAAATTGGATTTCTGTACATTCTCTGAAGTGAATATGTCTGGTGTTTGCCTGTGTAGAATTCATTGTCATGATGTTGGTTGGTTGCCAGGGAATCGATATTTTGTTAAGGTGTTCAAAATAATCTTAGCTTAATGCTATGCAGTTGCTAGAGAGTTACAATAGACCATTAATATGTGGTTGCCTGCTGCACACTTTACAACAACTAACCATTCATAGATGTAGCAAAATCTTGCCCAAGGCAAGCACCTCCAATGACCAGCCCCCAGTCACAATAAAATCTTGTATAGTATTACAGATTTATGCTGGTTTAGCTCTGTCCATAGGGTGAAAATACCTTAGGGCCATCTGTTGAAGGGAGCTTCCGCTAGGCAGGGACATCATGAGATCAGAGATGGTCTGGAGAAGACAGTGGAAGGTGTGAGGCAGTGGGTGAGCCGCTTCTCCAGCAATGAGTATGTCAGAGAGTGGGTGCTCACAGACGCATAAATCCTTCTCCTGCAAGAAAGTAGACCTCTGATGTCAGAAACCTCTGGTTGTTAATTAGGAACGAAAATAAACAATTAGTTTTTTTTCAAACCTGTTCAACGTTTTCCTTGTTTCCTTTGTTCTCCTCATCCTCTACTTCTTCTGTCTCAAAGGGAGATGGGGTCAGAGATGCCACAAAGTGCCACAGGATATCATGGAGGGAGGTGGTTTGAGTCACATTACACAGCAGCCAGTTAAATGCCTGACAAGGAAACATTATTTATAAAAAAACTGCTCAAACATTTTTGCTCAGAACAATTTCTAGCTGAAGATATATTTTACCCAGAAAACCAGAAAAAATGTATTGTTATTAATACATTTAATATTTAAAATGTAAGAACTTTAAAAGTTCTTTATAAACTCTGAATATTATCTATAAATTACAACTCAATTTGTCTATATCTTTAGTGAAAATGGAGATTACTGCTGACCTCCATGGCAAACACCCTGCAGGCTGATTTGCGGAGTGCATGTTTCATGGCCATCTCCAGACCCTCTAGATCATGATGCTGGATTACAAATGCCAACACAGGCCACTGAAAGTTTCTCTCGCCTTTGCTGAGAGAGCCATGGGCAGAGATCAGTCGAGACAACTCAGGAGAAGGGTGACGAAGCAGAGAAGACCCAACTTCTGCAGAGACCAGAAGAAATTAACTTACACAACACACACTAA
>JAZGTK010015585.1:0-13138 GCA_036877625.1 Ambastaia sidthimunki
AACAAAGTGTGATATGTGATTCTTTGTTGATATTTTTAATACTTCTTTTCTATTCATACTGGTACGAATAAATGTACAAATTACAAGAAAACATTTTACAATCTGGTGCCTTGGCCTACGGCACCAGGAGAACATGGAAACTCCACACAGAAAGGCCTTCTGGCTCCATGAACCTTCTCACTGTGAGGCAACAGAGCTCATAACCTAAAAACTTTCTGATTCTTCAAAGAACCATGTAGCCAAACTTAAAAACCCTATAAAGCAAAACATGGACCTTCTTTACTGGGTCTAAGTGCTTGAAAAACCTTTATATTATTAGTGTGGTACTTTAAAGTGTTGAAGAACATTGAAGAACCTTTATATCACCAGTGTGGCATTATTAGAGTGGTACTTTAAAATGTTTTTTCTTCAGTTAACTGCAACTATTACTTGTATTGTGTTGTAGATGACAGTGCCTCAGCAGCCAGCGGTATGGAGGTGACGGACCGAATTGCTTCACTGGAGCAGCGGGTTCAAATGCAGGAGGATGAAATTCAGCTGCTCAAGTCAGCTCTGGCTGATGTGGTGAGAAGACTGAACACCTCAGAGGAGCAGCAGGCCATGCTCAGCAGGAAAGGACCAACCAAAGGTACCACACACACATACTGGGCACAAGAATAAAGGTTGTGTCATCATTTAATTACCCAAACCTATTTAAACCCACGTGACTTTCTATGTTCTGTGGAACACTAAAGAAGATATTAGGCTGAAGGTTAGGGACTTCAGTCACCTTTACTTTTATTGCATTCTGTTCTCATGCTTCACAGAAGAAGGAAAAGCATGTGGGTGGGGCAACATAAGGGTGTGTAAATGATGACAGAATGCTATTTTTGGGTGTACTGCTTCTTTAAGAGTTTATTACTCTTTCCTGTGCTTTCCATGCTTTAGCTGCAGTTACTCTCGTTCCTCCTCTTCCTTCTGTTTTCCTCTGCCCCTTTACCTCCTCATATATGCCCTTCCTCTCATACTGTGAGCTGTATAGAGGCAGCAGTGAGGAGTGACTGACAGAAGTGTTGGGAAGTCAGGTAGGCAGAGGGGCCTTTAGGCTCGCTTGCCAGTAATGATGAACTAATACCAAAAACACAGTTTAGTGGCATCATTTGAACTCATTTACCAAAGCTGCATGATCACTTTTGATTTTGAGAGGTTGTATGTCACATGTTTTGCCTGTTTGTTTCCCCTTTAAAGTCTTTAAACATTCACACACATTTTTAGAATGTACATGGTTAATGTTAACAATATAAAAAAACTTTTGAAACCTAGTACAGAAAAATATGTTTATACTGAGTTTATACTGTTTACATTAAGAAGAAAAACTAAACATGTTTATTATATAATGTATATAATACAAATATAATGTAGAATTTATAGGTTTAGTAAATAATGAACAAATGCAATTTTTTTTCATTTTGTGTGAACTAATAATTTATTAAAATATCAGTTAATTAAAGTATAACCATCTACTACATTTAAATTCACACATTAGCGTAAAGTTAATCTTTTAGATACCATATTAATTAAAAAAATTGACTTTTTTGTAATTATTTAACAAAGCTTTGCTCGTACCACATAATCCTATGAAGTGCGGGTAAGAAAGATAGTTATCATCTGAAAGGTTGAGTTTAAAACACTTTTGATGTCAGACACTAATTAGTCAAGCTGCATGGATTTATGCTACTAAATGTCAAAGACTCCGAAATTAAACCATTCAAAGATGCTAGTTTGACTCAGACAGCACCTCATGTGTTTGAAGTGTGTGCAAGATGAGTCATGCTTTGCTTCTGAATTATATGTGATGCTCCATGTGAGCTAATCTGGTTGAGAAAAAACACTTTTTGCTCACCCTCTTTCTCTATCGCCTCACTCTTTCTTTAATCTTTCTCTGCTGCGTCTCTGTGTTTCTGCCTACACCTCCATCTGTGGAACTTGAAAAGCCTCTACTATATCTCATGTCAGCAGTTGAACTACAGATGTGGATGCACTTTAATAGCACTCGAATAGCACAAAGGAATATTTGCAAATAGCACAATAGGAACATCCAAGATGCATTACAATAGAATCAGTCCCTGAGCTACTCTGGAAGTCTGTGAAGACATTTGGTCTGTTCAGTTATTGCTTAATTGATTGCATTTGACATGAAGTAATGAAAGGAATTACTACTTGTGATTAAGGGATAAAAGAAAGTTTAAAGCTTTCGTGAAACTGAAAATTTAAATGATAATAATGTGTATTGTAACTGGAAGTTTGGGCTAGACATTTTTGTTCTAAAGAGCATTTGATTGGACAAAAACTGTTTAGTGCAAGATGAGTCATCGATATTTTTAATCCTGTTTCCTTGTAGAGAAACATTGTAAATTTTAAGTATTTACTGAGAGTATTTTTTTCATTTTTAAGTGTACTAGCAGATGGCTTCAATAGAAATGGACTGAAGACCACATCATTTTAATTTTATATGGTCTTTAAAACTTTAGAGAGGCTAGTCACTTGACAAAAATGGAAACAGCAGACTATACATGTTTTACGGCAATGTTGTGTGTAATTCTGTCCATGTTTACTCCCATCTTCTAGCTAGACCTATGATCGCAGCCCTGCCTCTGAGGCCCACGGTGAATAACGGCACCGTCCTGCCTAGGAAAGGTGGCACACTGCCATCTCCATCCGGCTCCAAGAAGGACAACAGCTCACCAGCAACCAAAAGGTATAACACTAAGACTCAAGATTTTGGCTTTAAAAGTCGTTCATTAAAATTTAATATAGGTAATATTGTCTGTTTGTCAGACGCCCCTATTGGGTCATAAAAGAAATATTACTTTCATTAGTATCAATTAGTTTATCAATAGTCATGATGGCTGAATATTTAATACTTTTTGAAAAGTGATTAAAGGGTTAGTCTATGTTCCTTTTCAATGTAGGAGAAAACACACTGAGATACTGAATCTCAAAGACAGTCAGAATCTCTACAGTGTGAAGAAAATTGCCTGTATTGTTTTGCTGGATGGTGCTGGATCAGCTGTCAAAGAAAAGGCATTCATCCAGTGCATGCAAATACATGTGAGATAACAGTGCAGTGTTTTGTCTTCTAAAGGTCGACTGACATCATTATCAGTCCATGATAAGCAACGTTAAACCTGAAAGAGTTTAGGACTCTATGACGTACAAAACAATGCAGTGTGACTGGGTTTATGATGATAAAGACATATGAATAAGTTTGACAATAAATATTGACCTGCTGCATTGTTTTCAAAAAGTCTTTATGAAATAAAAATAAGTTTCTTTTAAGCTAAGTTTAGTAAATATAACAGGTTAATAAATTTACATGTAGCTTTGAAATGTCTTGTCAGCTCTCCAATTATGTCTTTGTTTGGTAAAGGTCACTTAATAAAAAACAGAAGCTGGTCACCCATCTTCCCCACCCCACAAGTGTCTTTGTTTGTGAGTGTCAAGTGTCTGTTGTGTGTTCATCATCCTGTGAGTTCTCTTTGCCCCTCCCCCTTCCTGTCTGTGCATGTTCCAGTATGTCCAATCTGCCCAGGTTTCTGCTAAGGATGCCTCACAGGTGAGAGTTTGTTATCACTGAAGGATCTGCATTCTTCCCACGAGAGCTGTGGATGAGCGATGGTTTTTATTGTTTATACATTATGGGTTGGTTCACCCAAAAATTAAAACCATGCACTGGGATTTTAGCATTTAACACTTACTCCCTTGAAACTTGCTATTATTTGCCCTGGCCTTTTTTTAGCTTCCCCTCAGACACTTTCACTGCAGCCTGTAAAAAAATTTTCCCATCATGCCTTGAGTCTTGCGCAGTCTATAGACTAACACATTGCTTCAGTAAATGCCATTATTAACAAAGAGCCTTACAAAGCATGAGGACCCTGCTGCCTGTTTTACACTGGATAACACTGTCCACAAATGACTGGCCCAGATGACCTTTAACCGTCCAATCTGGATTAAGCTTGAGCCTGGCAACCAATGGCCTGGCAACCAATTCACAAAGCAACCTAGGACATGAAAAAGTCAGTGCGAAAAGGACAAGTTTTTTTTTCTGGCAGATATAATGATTAAATATTCTTGTTGCATCTCTTTGGGGAAGGCTGGTGCTGTTTTAACTGGCTGGTCAGTAACATCCCACCAATATTATCTCTACAATTCCATTTCCTGTCCTCTGTGAAACTGTTTACACGTATGAGGAGATTTGGTTCCTGTTTGAGGTGCAGACTATTGTAGGGAATTAAGCTTCAGAAAGACCATTTGTTTTTGTATTAAAAACTTAAATATACTAAAAGACTTAAAAAGCAAAAGTTTCTTATTGAGTGTGGAATATGGAATATGGAAGTTATAAAAGTTCCAGAAAGTTAAACAAAAAAAACATTATTATCAAATGTTGTTGCATTTTTCTTAGGTAACAGTAAAAATAATGTAAATATTGCTTTCTCTCCTCCATTCACAGCACTGTGAAGAGAACGAGTTCATCAGAGCATGTCGGCACTAACCACAGGAAAGAGAGTTTGGATTCCAAAGCCAACCGGACTCGTGCCGGTTCCACAGGGAGCAACTCCAGTGGAAAGAAAGCCACAGAAAAGTATGTAAAAAAAAAACAATAAATATGTGTAAATATAAAAAACACATTCAAAAAGATTGAACATTTAGTCGCCAAAGCCACATTTTACTTACATTTGACGCTGATATAGTGAGTGTTGTTTTTGCACACTACATGCACATATCAGAGACATGCATGCACGCATGCACACACACGCATACACACGCATACACGCATGCATACAGAAACACGTTTGGATGACTTGCTTCCTCTCTTACCCTTGCAGCAAACAGAAAGAGCCTGTGTTCAGTGCAGGTAAGAGTCAGGTGATCAAATACGTGCCTCTGAGCCACGACTGGAGCAGTCACAAAGTAAAAAATGGCCTCTGCGAATTTGTTCCCATTTCTCTCTTTAAGTGCACCAAAGTGAGGAATTAAAGGAAGGTGGAATTAAAAAGTCTTGCCAAGTACATGCCCCCGAAATAAATGGCTGATCAGCCAGCATTCCTTTTCCTTAGCAGTAATGTGGTTTGGTTAGTCAGAGTACAGATGTTACTACAGAAACACAGTGAATCAGATCACCCCCTAAATCAAGAGAAAGAAGTCCAAGATAAATATAAATTTATCAGAGCTGTATGTATGTGTGCTGTCCAGTCATGGCTCATGGAAGAGAAATGCCAGATGCATAAGTCTGTACAGTCCAACATTTCACCCCAACATCCATTAACAAGCTAATCCATTAGCAATAACAATTAGCCATTTCTTACCAACAACATTCTTCTAATTTTCCTTTTCTTATTTTGGTGTTTTGGTATTTTTTTAACAATTTTTACTTTTATTATTCCTTAAAATATACGTTTTAATTATAGTTAAATGGGCTATTTAATTGGGCACAAATACCTACTATACAACTATTCAACAAACTAAAATATACTTATTATTTTGAAGCAGTACAACCCAAATCCCTTTAAGAAGTAAATAATGAAACTGTAATTACTATGAGCCGCATTGAGAGTCATTAACATAATTCTGCACAGATTGTGGAATTTCAAGGTTTTCAAGTGCAAAACATGAAATTCTCCTGATGGCTTAACGGGTGTCTGTCGTCATAATTTATCTTATTATACATATTATACAAGCCTCTTAGAAAGTGGTCCACAGGAACTCTGCAGCAGTTTTAAATATCAGAACAAATTTGATTTGGCATCAGTGTATAAAACTGAACATTTAGCGTGTATAGCCATTCAAACAGTATGAGTGTGAATATAATGAGCCGTTTTGCCTAAAGACAATATTTCATGTGCCTTATATTTGACCCAGTTGCAGTAATTAACCGCGGTAAAACCTAATTAAAGATATAAAGACAGCTGGTCCAGATGTTAAATATACCAACCACCAAATTAACCAGTGGAGATTAATATTATGAAGCAATGGGCGAACTGACTTTTCCGGTGGGAATTGTAAAGTAATTATCTGGATTTGGTGATCTGGGATGTAATGATCCAACTTCTACAATCTCACATGACTGTCTTTGTCTCTATACATCCATGAAGGGATGCGGCGTGTGACACACTGCAAAGGTAGGAACCTGTCAACTGTCCCTTGTGTGAGCGGCTCTGTGGATGGAACTTGATTCTTAGGCCAGAGTGATGTCATTGTAATGGCTTTTAAAAATGAGCCTGTAACAATTCAAACCCTGCTTACAAATGCAGTGACTGTAAATACAGTGGTATTTAATAGTGTACAGAGACTATAAAGAAGTATAGAATACCATAAAGAATACCTATAAAAAGAATACTATAAAGAATACCTTCTTTACCTTCTGTGTCTCTTTAAGACCTCATGAAATTGCTTGAGTGCAGATTCCTGTCTTGTATTTACGTTTTTCTTATAACAGGCTACATTACAGCCCTGAAGCTACTTGCTATTGCCAAGGGCAGATGGTATTAAGAAGATGGCCTTTTCTTATTCAGTCAATTTTAATGTAATACCTGTCTGAGTCGCCTACACTTTCTGTCTGGTTTGGTCCAGAGAAAGACTAACTAAAGACTAATGTAAAATTTTAAATCATTTGAAATGCACATGTCTGCCAAAAGTCAAACTTAGTACAGATACAGACAAAAGCCACAAACTCACTTCTGATTTCATGAGGTCTAGCTGACAATTTGAGAGCTCTGGCTGTATCATGTGACTGAATCAACACCCACACAGCTGTCCTGCATAAGGGCTCTGGGTTGATCTGACAAATGAGTGTGTCATAGAACTTCCCCCCTTTGTCCAGAAATGTCACCCTGCCCAATACACTAATTCACACTCTCTTTAACACCCTTGTGAGCAATGCCAAACTGTGGCTGATTGCAGTGACCCTGCGCTGATGTTTTGCTCACTGCTCATGTCATTTTTTACAAGTGCATCATGGGAAACCAACATTCTTCCACTGTCACACAGCAGCACATTAAAAAGCTTTTGTTCCATTAGTATAGTGCTACTTTTTGCTCCAAGCACACACATTTGTTTTCTCAGTTCCTTAAGGAGCATTTATCGTCCTGCGTTTTATCTGAACCAGCTCTTCTGGTTTTTACTGAGAAACTGGAGTTTGGTGTTTATCATAAATCTCACATTAAATGTCACGTTGTTCAGTGTCACAGAAAGTGGCATTTATTTTCCCTAAACAAGACTCTATTTTCTCTTTTCAATGTTGATGCAACAAGCTGTGAATGACTCACTACACCCTTCACTATCTAGTCATGAAACACTCAATAATACACAACAAACTGTCATGAGATAATCAAACCTAGAAAGGCTTGCACATAGAAAACCAAAATGCAGATTGCATTTATTCAGTTTGTTTTCAGTGTTTATTTGTTTTTCTTTAGAATAGCAGTTCTATTTTAATAGAACTGTCTTCCCTACCCACCAGTTTGTGTTATGCACTGCAAAAAAATCTAACTTGTAAATTTTCTTAAGCAGTGGTTTAATTTTTTTTCCTACAAATATTTAAATATCCTCAAAACAAACTGAATTTATAAGAAAGTAAAATTGCACAGGATAAGAATAATTATTTCCATGTGATATATCTAAAATTACGCTTATTTTTCTTACCCGTTGGCATTGTTTCTTGTTTTAAAATATACGCCCCACTAAACATTTTTAGAACGACATTTGCCAGTGGGGTAAAAAAAACACGTTTTTTACATGTGTTTTTTCAATTTGTTTTTTTTTAAACATGCTATCTGAAAACATTATCTTGTGCAATTTTGATCCTGAAATAATTTAACTTGTTTTCACTTGTATTTAGCAAACACTTATAGTGCATTCTTAGTCCAATCGATGTGTTTCATGGGAGTCTAACCCATGACCTTGGTGTTGCGAGCACCATGCATCACTATTTCAGTTACAGGAACATTTAAGGATGCTTACATATTTTTTTAACTAAGAAAGCCAGACAAAATGCAGATAAAAAAAGATTTTTTTTTTGTGGTGTGGTAGCTTTGTCTTTTATAGAAGCCCTGTCTTGTGTTTTAGTCTAGTGGAAGTATCTAAAGCTGTTGGACCATGTCTGACCATGATTTCGTTATACTTTGCCCCACTTTTCCACCCTTTCTTTTGCACTGTCCCTGTCCAATTTTACCACGTCACCCAGTAACTGTGCAGATCTACCTGCACCGGCCATCAAAACCAACCGGATCCACTGAAACTCCCAAATCCACATCAGCTGTGCTTTCTCGGCCTACCAGCAGCCCGTCAGAGCCCAAGATTCTGCCTGATAGAGCGGCCCGGCCCGGAGACAGAAAAGTCCCAGTGTTTACTCTTCCTCTGAGGAAGTGTACTGCTCAGTCAGGCCACTCCCCCTTAGACACACCCAGTTACAGGAGTCCAATCAAATCTCCCAGCCAATATTTTCAAATCTGTTACTAATCAACAGCTGTAATTTTAGATGTAGCCAGGCGTTTTAAAGAATCTTTTGTGTAGGTTTCCTGTTGTTTTGTTTTATCTCTCATTTAGTACATTTCTTTTATGTTGTTTGGTTGTTAGACTGCATGTTTACACTATTATTACACTATTTGTCTGTTTGCTTTTGATTAGATTTGTTCTTTTTGCATTTTGATTAACTGTTTATTTCCTTTTCCATTGTCATTGCATGCATGTGCAATTTTTTTTTATATTACTAACTTATCAAACAAGAACATTTCTTCATTGTTTATTTGATTGTGAGCCGTCTGTCCCTACATTTTAATGTAATGTATTCTAAATCCATAATAAAGTACATCTAAAATGCCTAACGTTTTTCATTTTACACCTCACTAAGCTATTTCTATCATTGTTTACTATTGAAATACATTATCTTGCAATTCTTTCTAATCTCTGTTTTTTTGGATAAATAACCTGGATTATTCTTTTTAATTACCTGATTAACATTTAATATCAACATAAATTATCTTTTTTTCCTGCAACATTTAAGATTTAAATCATGTGACACTAACCATGTTTGATGATTCGACAGTCCTTTTTAACCAATGACCAATCAATCTTCTAACTCTAAAAGTCTGTGTTGCTTTTTCTAGATGAAGGGTATGTCAAAATGTATTTAAAAGGACGACCCATCACCATGTACATGCCCAAAGACCTGGTGGACACCTACTGCCTAGAAGCAAAAACTGATTTGCCCCCTAAGAAACTGAAACTACACTGGGTGTATCCTTTTCTGTTGCCTGTATAATGGAGATGGAATTACATTTAGATTGATCCTGGAACTTTCTGTAAGGCTGAATGAGCCATTGATTTATTGCACAGAAAGATTTCTAGCACAAATTGTAATGGTATACAAAGTAATGGATACAAAGTATACATTTTTTGTAGCTAGTCATGATTTCTAGGTCAAAATCTGGTTTAAAGTGGTTTAATATTATTACATTATTGTACATTATTGCAAATTTGTGAAAATAGCAAAATTTGACCCCATCTTGAGGTCCATGCCTGAAAGCACATTAATGTATTTTATATACAAAAACATTAAAAACACATTGTGTTTTATAGACATAAATGTGGTTTAATATTATTACATTATTGCAAATTTGTACAAATACCACAGGAAATTTGACCCCATCTAATGTGGTTTTAGGCAAATTTAGGTCAAATTTGCTGTGGTCCTGTAGGCACAATCTATTACTGGAGTTTTGAAGCATGAAAAATATCTAATCACGTACCTTTTTTCTTGCTCTGGCTCTGCGGCTTTAGGAAACATTGGAAGCTATTTGTTTACTGAGCAGCCTGTCAGAGTGAAATATTTTTGTACCTTTTTCCTATAATGCATTTGGCACATCTCCTAGAAAGCATGGTGGTATATAACAAAAAAATCTGCAAATCTAGCCCAAAAATGTAAAAAAGGCATCTAGTATTTACACTTTCCAGATATAAAAATGTAACATGTTCTCTCTAGACCAAAAAAAACCCTTCATGTCTCATTTGTAACTGATGTTTTCTCCTAGTAAACCTAGGTTGCCTAACTAGGTTTTCCTGCTAGTTCAGTTAAGAGTAGTGATTGCTCTTGACTATGACCAAGCTATGGTTATCGGGGCCGTGACTGTCGATCCAACCTCTACTTGCTCCCTACGGGGGAAACGGTTTACTTCATCGCCTCTGTGGTTGTGCTTTACAATGTGGATGAGCAACTTCAAAGACACTACACTGGACACACTGATGACATCAAGTGGTAAGACTCAATTTGACTGTGTCATCATTTCTTATCACAGCATTTACATTTTTGATCCAATATAACAACATTTAGTTGGACAACCTTCAGAAAAACAAAAACAAACAGCACAGTAAAAACACTTATTAATAACTAAATATAATCCATTCACACATTTAGCAGATGCATTTATCTAAAGCGACTTACAGCAGCTTCCAGTTATGCATTTTATTAATGTGTTTTCTGGGGTTCGAACCCATGACCTTTTGTGCATGTGCTTTTGTGTGTCTGTTGTTGCTGTGATGTGTACATTGTATTATCTTTTATACAATGAGGTCAATGCGTAATGGTATGGTAAAGATTTCTTGGGTGCATGAGACTCGCATTTAGACTGAAGGAGACATAAATGTGTGATGTCATCACACTTCTGTGACATCACTGCTTCAACACTCACAGCTGCTCACTTCTGTCACCCTTGTTTTTTCTGTCTCCCCCTCAAAGCCTAGCTGTCCATCCTGATAAAATCACCATAGCAACCGGACAAGTGGCTGGCACATCCCCAGATGGGAAAGTAAGATGCTGTTATTCAGGACAGATATTTTAAACTGGCATCAGTCATACAAACAAGCCCATAACCCATTTATTCAGCCAAAATGTGTTTCCTAATTATAGCTTGTGTCACAAGGGTCAGTTATAACAAATGTGCACTTGCTTAAAATAGAGGTTTAATGATGGCTAATGTAATTTCGTCTCTTTTTGGCAGCAGTTGGCGCCTCACGTGCGAGTGTGGGACTCTGTGAGTTTGAACACACTCCATGTTCTTGGAACAGGTTTCTTTGATAGAGCTCTGGTGTGCCTCTCTTTTTCAAAGTCGGTAAGAGCCAGTGACTCAGTGTTGTGTTATCACACTGGATCTCATGCGTCTACACAAAATACAGCCTGTACACTTTAAGATCATTAATCTGGTCTATGTTCTTTATCCCTAAGTTAAAGGTATTCTATGATATTTCAGGAACATTAGTTTTCTTCTGTTGTCTGATCAGTTTAAAGGCATAGTTCACACAAAACATTAAATAATTTATCGTTATTTACTCGCCCTCATGTTGTTCCAAATCTGTATCACTTTCCTTGAAAAACAAAATATGTTGGGCAGAATTATCATTACAGTCATACTCCCTATTTATTACATATATTTCATTATATAGAAAAAAAATGTTGATTTTTCAACATACAACATGAGAGTAATAAATTGATGTGACATTGTTCCTAATCTTTATTTTGTCAAATTCTCTCTTGTCAAAAGATAAAGTGTTTATTTGGACATCTCATCTTATTTAGAACGGTGGAAGTTGGTTGTGTGTTGTGGATGATTCCAGTGATCACATTCTGTCTGTGTGGGACTGGCAGAAAGAAGAAAGACTCGCTGAGGTGAAGGTGAGACAATACAGGTTTTTATTTGAGATGCTCTTCTCACAATAAATGGACATCTTTGACATCTTTGAAACAGTGTATGTGAATTATATTATTCACAAGGCCTCATGTTTCTCACTGTTTTTCTGATGTTTTTGCAGTGCTCCAATGAGTCTGTGTTTGCTGCTGATTTCCACCCGACAGATGCTAATGTAATCGTTACCTGTGGGAAGTCGCACCTGTACTTCTGGTCATTAGAGAAGGGCTCTCTTGTGAAGAAACAGGGTCTATTTGAGGTACATCTCTCAGTCTTTATTGGTCAAATTCATCAGTGCAGTTTTCAATTTAATTGAGATGACAGACATTACATCATTTTGATATCTGTGATATATACAGTGGGATTTGCACAATAGTATAATACATATACCCTGTAGTTTTACAATATATACCATGTAGTGATTGTATTTTAACAGTAAGCTATTGGTATTTTGTATTATGTGCTGTAGTTTTGCTGTAATTTCACTGTGAAATACATCTATTGTCTGTTGTGTGTTAAATCTGTTGCATTACTGCTTAAAAAATAAAAGCCATATTTATGTTTCTTGCAGAAACAAGAGAAGCCCAAGTTTGTATTGTGTGTGACTTTTTCAGAAAACGGAGACGCCATCACCGGAGATTCAAGTGGAAATATACTTGTGTGGGGAAAAGGTAAAAGAATGAAAGCATTATTCCCTGAGTGATTTCTTTGAAAAAAGTACCACCATTGAACGGTGCAAAACTCCTTCTTTGTGAAACACCATTATTTATGTTCTACAGCGTAACAGCTGTGTGTTGTCAAAGAGTAATTTTGCTGCCAACAAAAGCTTCTTTATTTAGGCTTAATAAAAGAGATTGTGCTCCATTTTTGCATGAATCAATAAGAATCCATTCAGACACCTTTGATTGTGTGTCTTAAGTGTTTGTATAATGCAGTTTCTGTGTCATGGTTTGCAGGCTATAATCGCATTAGCTTAGCCATTCAGGGCGCACATGAGGCCAGTGTCTTTGCACTTTGCATGTTGAGAAATGGTACGCTGGTCTCAGGTGGGAAGGATCGTAAGCTCGTCTCCTGGGATGAAAATTATCAAAAGATTCAAACGGTTGAGGTAAGATGTCTGCAGAGATAACGTTTACATCTACAAGCTCACACCAGGCTTGAAATTAGGCTTGAGTAACCAAAATGTACCTTTTTTGCTGTCAGGTGCCTGAATTATATGGCCCCGTTCGAACTGTTGCTGAAGGAAAGGGACAAACTGTTCTTATAGGTACTACTAAAAACTATGTCCTGCAAGGCAGTCTGGACGGGGAGTTTATACCCATTACACAGGTAAGCAAACACAGTTTCTTGTAAAGACAGGAATTGTTTCAGTTTATTCAGCCAGTTGAAACATCTTTTTTGGTTGATGTTTAACTTGTTTA
>JAZGTK010015586.1:0-13138 GCA_036877625.1 Ambastaia sidthimunki
CACAAACATTTAATAAAACTAATATTTGTATACGATGTCATAAAACATATACATATACAAAATAACTGTTACCATTAATGATTATTGAATTGATTACTTTCGAAGTTATTGAAATATTACTGTTAAATGTAAGTGCAAAATGTATTATGAAGTACAGATCTCATAATTAATTCAAATCACAGAATTACAATAAATAAGAATTTTTGTCATTTTAGTTTAATAGGAATTTTAGTAGCTACTATTAGTCAGTTCTGCAGAAAAGAAGCCAGGCAAAAAAGTAAGAATAAAATAACATTTATTTTTGCAAAATTTACACAGAGAAATATACACTTCGCAACGCATCAGCAAGATTTCATTCAACAAACCATCGTTTCACATCTGACGTCTAAATTTTTTTAGATCCTTTTTGATGTTTTATTGAGAAAATGACTTTTGACAAATATGACTATTATTAAAGAAACGCAATATACTTTATTTCGCTGCGTTACACAATATATCACTCACAAGGAAAATACGAAGGTCTACTTGGGTCATTACCATATTGAATCAAAAGAAACTGTACAATACCGTCTTGTTGAATGAACATGGCACGATTTACAGACACGAAGCAGAAATGACAGAATGTTAGAAGTTTCACAATAACAATAATGCTATAGAATAGTCCCTTTTAAATGATGAAGCAAATTATTCTAGGAATTGCACTATATCATCACACGGGGGCTTAATCCGTTTCGCAAAGAACCTAAATGGATTGTAACAAACGTGAAGGATTTTTAAAATACACAATTTACATGAAAATACTATGGTTACCCTGCTAAAGGTCTACAATTCGCCTCTGTTGCAGTTGGACTGTGGCAGTGTGAGTCCAGCCATCCTGGAGTAAGATGGTATAAACTATAACCTTTACGCGTAACCATTTTCTTTTTGATTAACCACAAACTTCGAAGAAGCCACGACCACCAAGCACGTGCCCGCCGTTAGTCCGTAGATTTTTTTTCTTGCTGGCGATTAAACTAGACTTATGTTATATACAGAAATGCACTCACTACATACACGAGGCCTGTGAGTCTTTGGGGACGTTAAACGAGGAATCTTTAGGCCTGGGAGTCTTTAAAGACATTAAACACTTTTGTCTACATTCGGGAAACACTGTCCCTGTTGTCTTTTTTTAGTCCTACTCAACAGACCCTCACGGTTTCTCTGGGGTGTTGTTGACCAGAGGACCGTAGAGTCCATTGGTGTAGCTCTGATCTTTATGCAGCAGTGTCCTGTCTCTAATCAGGTCACTAAAGGCGTAGTCCATCGGCGGCCTAAAGCCCAGTGTTGGCATCAGACCTGTGGTGGAGTAGGGCGCCATAAAGGCGAGACCTCTGCTGTGCGCCGAGTATGCCAGCCGGAGTGGGTTGAGGCCCAAATGCGTACCGAGAGGATAGGTGCTGGGATCTGCACCAAAGTGTGGCGCGTTGGGTTGCAGGGGAGAGAAGGCAGACCTATTGCTTAGCGTCATGGTTCCGGGTAACATAGGCCTCGGGGTGGAAGACAGAGGCGGCTGTGCGTTTTGAAGCATCCTCTCTGCCGTCCAGGACTCATCTGGGCCTTTGGTTTGACCGCTGTTGTTGAGGATTTGCTCAATGGCCTGCACCACGTCTTTCCCGCATCCCTGCAGGACAAGCTCCAGGACGCTGCGCTTGTGGTTGGGAAAGACCCTCGTTAGGATGTCGATGGCGTTCATCTGTCGTGACGCTGTGGATGAGGGCGAAGGCTCTTGCTCGTCTTTATCCGTATCTGAGCCGGACTCTGAGCCCAGTGGACTGATTGAGCCTGGAGTCTCCTCTCCATCCTTCAGAGGTTTGGCTACCGGGGAACTCACGATGGATTCTCGATCACCGTTTTCCGAACCCGAGCCGTGACGCATGTCTGGAGATGAAATCCCGGGAACCGATTCGGTGTCGGTGGATACTGACTTTCCAATCGCCTGCTGTTGGGTCACCGATCCTTGTAAAGCTGCCTTGGGGAACAACTCGAACTTTTGGATATTTGCTTCACCTGAAATAGACGCACATCATTAACATAAATTTGGGTGGTACTGACAACTGAACATTCATTTTTATAGCGGTTGATTTTTGTGCATATAGAGTAAAAAACGAATTCGTTTGGCGAGATACAGTTAGAAATTGCCTGTATGAACAACGTAACTATTATACAGCACTATAATGTATATTTACCATCTCTGTCTGACATAAAATTGCAGGTTACTTTACGTATGTTGAAGTCAAATTAAGCCAAGCCGGGAATAATGTATCATAAATCATTACTATAAGCTTGCCGTGAATCTCGGTAAGTTAACGTTGTCAAGGAGACAGTTTTAAACACTCATCTGTTTTGTACTTGTTCAATAACTGATTTTTGTTCATTTTTAACCCCTCAAAAGTTAGAGAATGCCTTTAAACATCATGACAATTTATATCCACTTACCAGAGTTTGTTTCGCTGTTAACTGTGCCAAAGACCTCATAGTTTTGTCTGGGGGGTATGATGCCGTTTGCTGCGGCCAGGGCGAGACCCTCTGCGGTGCCGTAGAGCAGCTGCAGTTCCCGCGCCTCGTTCTCCTCTTGCGCCTGCTGTCTGCGGAGCGCAACTTGAGCGGCCATGACGCGCTGTCTCTCGGCGATCAGAGTGCATTTGGCGCACATGCAGTCCTTCCATCTACAGTAGCGTTTATGCCCCTTCAGAGCAGACACCACCCCATGATTCCTGCACCGGGCACACTTGGGCGTTCGTGGATACTTCTCCGTGGCGCGGAGCAACAGCTGCGGGGCCCTCAAGAGGTTCCCGGCCATGGTAACCGGAATGGAGGCTGCGGCAGACGCACCTGGATGAACCTGCGACCCTGCTTGAGCAGCGGGAGGGATTTCTGGACGAAGATCCATATTCTCAGAATTAACAAGCAGTCGATCAATAGTTTAGAATACGTGCGCAGCTGAAGTCTGTGATCGGAGATGAGTGTGCGCAAAGGAAAGATGTTTCATAAGCATTGGGCAGAATCAATACACTGCGAATTTCTTCAGCACAGCCCGAATGCCAAAGTCCAGAAACAGATGAAAACACTTAGGAACGCCGCTCAAAGTTCCGTTTCCAATGTCAGATCTTCAACTTGTTGCGCGAAGTCCACAAGTAGCCCCAGAAACGGATTCTTTCTCTAGAAGTTAAAAAGTCGTAATGAAGTAACTCAGTTTTTTAACATCAAAGTCCTTCAAATGGAAATGTAAAGGAAAAGCTTAAACTGAACGATAAGTTTGCAGTAAGACAGAGCTGTCAGGGAGCACAGTTTGCTGCTGGAGACAGTGAGACACTAACTTCCTCCAGAGATCTTCAGTGGATACAGATCCCTCTCAGTCTATTGTTGCGCCCACGTTTTCATTAGACAAATTTGACAACAATGTGGCGCCTGTCATTGGCCAAAGGGGGAAGGAGCGATCTGATTGGCTTGTCTCTTTTTCAACAGTGTCCACCTGCGTCCTTTCCCCAAACAACAATGATCACGCAGAGCTAAAACATAAAACTTTTATCATAAGAAATTATTCACCAAAATGCAGGCAATAGATTACGAAAGACAATTGTCTAGTATTTTCTTTAAACGCACGCTTGAAATATTTGGCACGTATCGTCGGCTGCTGCTTTGCAAAATTGCGGGATCTTCAAAACCCTGAAAAGCAAAATATATATAAATTTATTTAAAGTGGATGTCGGCCAAAATAAGTTACAGTTTCTAATCTTTTGAGAGACAATGCGATTCTGTTCTAGGATTTATTGTAGTGAAGAGCGAGCGTCTCACGTAGAGTGACGTCAGTATCGATAAACGCAAAGCGGTAAGTTGTGACAGTATATTTTAACAAAAATGCATTATTGCTTGTATGTGTTTATTGTAAATATTGATGTTTGAATATGTTTTATCGTTCACATTAAACTAACGCAATTATTCAAAGCGTGCTAGTTTCATGCATGTGAAGTTTTTTTTCTTTGACTCAGATTTAAACAGACATTGAAGATATTTAAATATCTTAAAGATTTAGGGTGAATTAAAATGTTTCGGTATAAATTATGTCCTAATAGACAGTGATTTAACGCGACAGAAGTAATATAACATGTCTTTCCTTTATCAGACAAACTCTTCTGTTTCTGTGTATATAGTTTCTGATACCAATGTTATAAAAACAAACGAAATAATTCGATAATTCTCCTTTGTATCGTGTATTGTTTATTGTATTTGTTGTCTAATTTTGATAATAAATCGCACTATTATTTTGCACCGTTTTTCAGACTTTAACATGTCTGTGTATACAATTACGACACCCGACATAACGTATCATTATGCAATAATACTAATAATAATAAATGGGCCATTATTCCCGTAATTGTTTTTATTAAATTACTAAAATATTGTAAATCTAACTTTGACATTATTTTGACATTATATATTCTTGAAAATAATAAATAATTACACGACAATATTATTGTTAAATTTGCTCACTTTTAAAATATCTTATGTCCATGAGATGAATTTATCCTGAGAATATTTTTGCTTCATTAAGTCCGTTCGTACAGCAACACACTTTTTAATTAATTGCCACAGTTTTCTTTACACAGTCGTATTTCAGGATTAGTGAGTTAGAAAAACACTCATTTTTAAGCCATTTATGAGCAACTTCAAGGCGGTTTGAAAAATGCGCTAAATTTCCAGGAACCTGGAAACATAAATTGCTATGGAAAATTTATAAAGGCGGTACGTTTATAAGCTAAATTACAGTTATATATATTAATATTAATAATACCGTTATCATCTGCTATCTTAAAGCTAAATATTATACATTTTCCTTTCGAAGAAACACAAATTGAACAATTTATAAGCCACAAGTCTCGCTAAGGTTCTCTTTGCTACCTGCACGGTGAAATTCACGCAGTCTTAGATAAAGTGATGCGGGCCTGATGCAGTTTCCCTGTCGCACGGTCTCTTATTGTTTACACACTCAATCACAGTAAGCAAATGCCATCTGTCCCCCCCGCCGCTCTCATCTGCACCTTTAATTACCCGAGCAGCGCGCTAATAGAGACGATATTAAACTAAAGCTTTCTGACATTCAAAATCATTATCTGAAAATAGACATCCCGAGATCATTACAACAGCACGAGCAGGCGTGAGACGAGCAGAGCACAACTATTTTAACAATTGACAAACACGAGAACGAGGCAGATTTCAGAAAAGGTGTTACTGCAATAATAGCTTTAGAGTCATAACTATCATAAACTCTAACACGTGGAGCTGACAGTAAACAAGCAACTAAGATGAAGCCAAGTAAACCCGTGTTATTTGTAATTATATTTAATACAGAATGCAGTAACACAATCAAAGGTGTTTAAAACACGCAAGATCATTGCATTTGTAGATGGGCTATAGGCTACATGTACAAATGGGTTCGTTTATAAAGTTTAAATAATAACCCGGCCCTCCACGCTTTACTTTACAAAAATCTCTCTATTGAATGGGCGTCTCGGTGAATTCCAATTAAATGCCCCCGGGCAATTAAAACTGACTGTGGGCACTTAGGAAATTCAACATTCTTTCAACAGTTCATCAGACCTATGCATCAAAACCCATACAAGTCTTTCAGCCCTTTTACAATCTCCACCGCTGACTGAGTTTTACACCTTTTTAAAGCGGCACAAAGGGGACGCTTGACCCGACATATGTAACAGCACGTCTCTGTTCCTCTAGCACCCCGGAGCGCCATTGTGCGGATCTTTCTCTCCGTTGATACCGGGCCGGAGCGCGGCTAGACCCAAACTGCCTCCCTGCGGAACTCCTGCTGGAATGGTTTGAGTGGGCAAAGCGCAGCAGAGGTTAGAGTAGCGGATAAAAAGGGGAACGCGGGTGCAGCATGCGGTTTTGGAGAAACCAGTGTATTTACACGCTTCATCTCGTCTCCAAGTCCTCATTAGGTTGTTAACCTCTTGTTCACATGAAAAGCGCCGCGCAGGACTCCGGAGTTCAGTGCAGAAATTTCCCTGAAGGCACAGGACAAAGCGCTTAAAATAACTGCGTTAAAACAAGCTTTTATTGGGTTACTTATGATTCACGGTCGGTGCTGCTTAATTTATGCAAATTGTTAATTAAACATCACTATTTGCGTATTTAGCAGTTACTGTCACAATTATCACGTACTTATTGTCACAGGTTTATCATATGGCCATAAAGGATATAGATATTGGTTGGTCAATACAATATTACCAAAATACAAAACGCACGGGATTGTTTCTTCAAACTTAACAAGAAACTCGACTTCTTTTTCATTACAACAGAAAAATAAACAACACTGCTAAGACGGCAGTGCAATAAGTGAAAAGGTTTATTTTATTTTAAATAAGACTCAAGTAAAATGATTTGATAAAGTAACAGGCCGTTTAAGACCATATAAAAAGTTCTTGCTGTGTTTGTACCGCATGTCTCCAATAACACACACACACACACACACACACACACACACCGTACATCAAAAATATACAAACGCTGATGACAGATGAAATGATGCGTGTGTGTGTGTGTATGTATGTGTGTGTGTGTTCAAGCAACAGCCAATTAAAACGCGGGCTCCATCCTCCACATCTGCCTCCCTTTACAAACGAATCAAACAGAAAGAAACGCGGTGAAAGAGCGCTCATTGAGATCACAGATGGAGTATAGGTTTTTGCAAGAAATTTGAGAAACACCATTGTCCCAAATCCAAACTCAATGTGGTCCTTTACAATGGTTCCGGCTTTGAGCCGCGCCGACTCAATTGGTCTTGTTTTTTAAACTTGAAGTGTTAAGCACAAAGGCCGGACTCATAAATGTCACAACCGCTCCGAGTGGCGCTCCGCGGTGCGACGCTTTCTGCAAGAAAGAAAAAAACACAATTATGAAGCAATAATTACTCTACTTCTCTTCGCACGCCACTGCGTCCATTCAAGCCCCTTTAGCCCCATTTAATGCTTTATCCTCGTCCACCATAATCCGAATACCACAGGTTTATTATTTTTTTTCCTTTTCCCTTGCAGAATTTTCTTATGTGACAGGGAAAAGTGGGAAACGGGCTTTGGGAATCGGATAATTGTCGTGTCGGTTTACTTTATAATAAAACTTTATCATTTGGAGAGATTATGGCTCTGGTTGGTCAGTGTCACCGCAGGGAGGTGTCAGAGTAACACACGAAATATTTGTAATAACTTCATGCAGCTTTTTGCAATTGTCTACTACAGTTTACATTTGATGCATCTAACGGATTATTTAAAGACATTAATCATATTCGGTTCTGTATGTAAATGTTTGGTTTAGCGCAAATAAAAAAATATAAAAAAATAATGAGCTCTAAATTTTAGATCACTTACAAAAATTGGCGAATGCTGAGAACTATGTAGTCAACAATATTAATACAACAACATAAAACAGTATAAGAATAGTATTAATAATAATAAATAATAATAATAAACATTTTAGTTAGATCTCTTAGATTTCCCATCGTATTAATATCGCAGACCTAAATATTATTATTACCTTATTCGTATAATACCAAAAAGACAATAACAATAAAACTATATTTTTGTTCAATTAGTAATTGTTTAATTGAAATTTTGACTTCACGTCTCATTTAATACTTTTACGTGTAAACGTTTATGTTTGAGAAAGCAGACAACTTTATAATTAATAGTGAAGCGTTAAAATATAAAAGACCCCATTCAAATTATTTATCTCACTTGCTTGTGGTCACACGGATGCATGAATTAAATATTTTAAAACTGACAACCTTATATTTATTTGCTAAGAATAGCCTAATATTTATTTGCAAAGAATTAATAAAGTCAGCGAAAAACAGCAGCAGTAGGTCAATTTATTTTTGATTAATTAGGAAAGAAAGTAACATCAGCTCTAAATAAAGTCGATGCGATAGTTTATAACTGATGATATTTATGTTACGTTCAAATCCACCACTGTTACACACTTGATTTCCTTAACAGTTTTAATCTAATAGTTAATTCCTCATAGACTTAATCAACCAACACAACTCAAGGCACAACAAAGTCACAAACTGTCAAACAAGCGGGTTCTTCACAAAGTAATCTTCAAGTCCCAACACCAGGGTAAAGACAGCGCTATAATCTTAACTCATAACGACCAAAGTTGCTTGTGGACTTTTTTTGGTAGCAGTCAATAAACTTGCTCACCCCTCCCGCCTCACTCCATTCGCACCCTTTGCCAACCAACTCGAGCCCCTTTAATCGGGCGACTTTTTAAGCCGCGTAGATGGTTCTCCAGCGCCTCTGAGAAAGTAAACTTTGAGTGACCCTCCAGGTTAGTTTAGTCTGGGGTTTTAGCATCGTTGGGAAAGAAACTGCTTCAAAGAAGAGATCACAACTCAGTTCTCTCACCAGCAGCATTCTTGACCCCTAAAGAGTGGACAAACATTATTCAACGTTTTCTTTTGTAAAGTCAGCACCTGATGTTGCAGGAAGCCACAAAATAACTCAATTGTGTGAATGAGAGTTTCAGATCAAACCATGAAGCCATTGGAAGATTTGATGCTTGATTGACAGCTGCTTTCTGGGGCGAGGATTGAGATGTCACGGGTTTGACTGTGAATCAACGAGGAAATAGTTAAAAAAAAACGTCATAATGCAAATCCTACTGATGTCATCAATTATTAAACTTTTTTAAAAATCAAACAAGAGTCAATCTTTTGCAATATTGACATGAGTAAACAAAGTCTATTTTAACGCATTTTATTTATGTTTATATTATATATATATTGTTATATTTGTATTATAGTTTTTTATATTGTATTATTATATTTTGTGTCTCTCTTGCTACATTTACAGCTTACACATTTACGACTGGGGTCTTTATTTTTTAAAAATACCGATGTCATAAATTCATGAAACATTACGATATATGGATATATGAAGCTTTATCTTGTCACAGGTCGCGTTATGTTTTTAATGCAATTTTAATTATTTTTGATGGATTAGCAAGCGTGTATAACACGACTATCAACCCACACACGCTCAGTCTAAAGCACAGAAAGTGCTTTTCCCTGTACAAACTCCCACACAATCTGCATTGTAAAAATCAACGTCCATTAAGTCCCCTCATTCAGAATTGTTTTTTTAAAAAAACAAGGATTACAGTTTCAATTGTGGGAATTATGTCGCTCTTCTCATATTGCTCAGAACACACCTGCCAAAAGACCGACAGAGAAGCGCAGACAAGCTGCATCAAGCTCAGAGAAATATCAGTTTAAACGACACATCTCCGACCTGCACAGCAGTGCGTCTCTGTCTGTACAAAGACAACGTCCACATGCATTAACCAAACAGTTACTGAAACAGTAATATCACAGCATTTCTCCCTCAGGCTGGTCATACCTGCCATTCTCACCTGACTGAGCATTTTGAAAACTTGGAGAGAATGAGAAAAAAATGCATCTTACCTTTTAATTCGTGCTTCTTCTTGAAGGTTTGATCTAAACGGTGTGCTAGGCCAAATATAACGTGACACCAAGCGCTCTGATAGCCGAACATTAAACTAAACTTGTAATTCAAGTCCGATTTGAAAGCAGAAGTCCATTTACAGTCTTTGTAACCTGGAAAAGTTAAAATGTGGGGATATAAAAATGCTGTGGCTAAGAAATATTTAAGTTATGCATCATTTCTGTGTCACTCATCAAATAAGCACATCTGTGATACTGACCAATTTCTTCCTTCCGCTGAGGAACACGAGAACATCCTCAGATTAAACTGGGATAACGTGGATCTGGGATTTGCTGAACTTCTGGAGTTTATCCAAGCTTAAGTGAATGATGTCATTAAAGCAAAGGTGGGCCTACAAAATACTAAGACATTCTGAAATTCATAATTAAATATTCAATTAAACGTTTAACCCAAATTGTTATGCTGTCAATAGAATGTGTAACAGAAAATGTAGGATTAAAGCTGCAATCCGTAACTTTCGCCTCTCTACCGCCATCTGTTTGAAACATAAAATTGCAGGTTACTTTACATACTTTTTATTGCATATGTTGAACTAAGTTAAGCCAAAAATCGGACCCGACAAATTATAAATCGTTATTATAAACTTACTGTTGGGATCAGGGTAAGATAAGGAGGTAGTGTTTGATACTAATGTCATGTACTTACTCAATAACAGATTTTATTATTCATTTTTATAATTTTTTTAAAGTTACAGGTTGCAGCTTTAAATTACAAAAATGTAAAACAGGACTAGTTTCACAAAAGCCTGCTGTTTACAACATAAGAGAAGCATTCAAGTTTTGTGAATGCTCATTTAAAGGCTTGGCCAAACAAACACGGAGCCGTTTTCAGGGAACTGTTACCTGACCAATGCTGGGATCACAAGAAAGCTATAATTTAGTTTGTTGTTGTCACTGTGAATAAGGAGGTTTTTGTCTTTGTTTGAAAAGAATACTGAACTCATTGACCAGAACACAATGTTTGAGTTAGTCTGATAACATGCTAAGTTCACTCTCAGCAATGGAAGAGTGAGAAAGAGAGAGAGAGAGAGAGAAAGAGAGAGAATGATTCATGGTTTCTCAGGGCAAATCATCTGTGGAGGAAGTGACTCGACACACACATTAAACATTCAATCCTCGCGTGAGAATTATAACACACGAAGGATTCAGCCGCCAGGTTTGAAACGTCTCTCGTTCGATCCAGTTTAAAAAAGTCAATGCAAGGACATTAATGAAAAGAATGGTTTGCTTGTCAGTCATGTAAACGCCAGCGGGTTAGATTCAGTTAAACCTCAATCTCACGAAAAAGTCCACATCTGATCCATTAACACACAACCCTAGTGTAGTTACACTGTAAACTTATACAATGTTAACCACAACAAGATATTGATAGTATTACTCTGGTATTCCTCTCCGGCTCATCGTAAATGATAAAAATGTGGATTATTGTAACGTCAAAATGGAAGAGAATGGGAATTTGATTGGTAGGTTGTGACAGTGATGTTAAAGGAATAGTTCAAGCAAAAATAAAAATTCTGTCATCGTCATGTTGTTACAATTCTATTTATTCTTCCATGCAATTACACCAGCCAGAGACTGAGCCTTTGAAACTTAAAAAACACAGATGACAGAATTTTCATTTTTGGGTGAACCGTACCTTTAATTTGCCACTTCCAAGACACCTCAGCCTTTAACATATGACGGCCATGTTTGATGATGTCATGACCTGAGGGCATAAATAAAATTAGAGTGGGAAGACAGGTGCATGTTCATATATCTTTATATAATGTATATCAACCTAAATCTAATACAGCATCAAACTTAAAAAGAAAAATGAGAAAAATAAACATAAGCAGTTGAGATTAAAACCAAGTATTATCAATTTTGGGTGTCGGGGAGATGCTGGGCTGTGATCAGTGATGGGCTGTCCAGGGCCTCCCTGAGAATCAGGGACTCTGAAAACCTGTGAGTTTGAGGAAACAGGAAATGGTCCAGTGTTCTCCAGGAAATGTCTCTTAATGTTTGACTTTATTTAATCGATTTTTTAAATCTTACTTCAACACAAAACATGTCTAAAAAGCAGCCGTAGTGAGAACATAGTCCTTGTGTGTGAGGCTGGCTTTGTTAGACTTCCACAACCTCTCCTTGTTTTTTTTTTTCATTTTCGGTTATCTTACGTTTGGGTGAAGAAAGAACGTTACACTGCAGTCATGTGAGGAGAATGTGTTTTTTCCATATGCTTGTGAAGGCATCAGTGTGCATAAAATGTACACTCAGCATTCCTATACAATGCACCGTGTGTGATAGTGTGTGTGGGGGCTTGTGTGTGTCTGGTCGCTGTGGACGTCATGCTAAAAGTTCTTTGCTTTTTCTTCTTCTGGTCCGTCTCGGGCCGGTTCTACTCTTTGGCCTCCAGAAACAGGGTCTCCTGAGGAAAGAGTTTCGCCTCCACCAGACTCCACTCCGGATCCAACTGCGTTATCTGTCGAAGAAAAAGACAGAGAGCCATTAAAGTGCAAATCAAAACATAAACTAGCTATGCTAACAGTGCAATCACATTATCCATCTAGAAGGATATTTTTGCTCATTTTATTGCAATATCAAAATCGTAATCTATTACAAACATTACCCAAACCCTCATGCAGTTCTGAGGGTGTGTGGGCTAGGACTGGCTTTTCCTCCTGAACTATGCGATGTGTGAGGTCCTGCTGCCTGATGTCATTGGTTAATGCCGTAATGTGATAATGTCCTCGTGTGAGGTACGAGTCCAGTTTCCACTTTCGAAGTAGTCGCTGTTTGTTATTTTGTGTGTAGTCGCAAAAGGACCAATCAAAACCGAACACAATAGCTGCGCCAAAGTGATGGGCCGAGAGCTCCAAGCTCATCAGCTAGCAATACTCGTGCCCAACTTCGTTATCAAACAGCACCACAATCTTAACACACTTTTAATTGACATTTGTGACAGCGAGACGTCTCGGGTCAAGGATTTCGACGAACGACACGGAGGTGAGGAGCGTCGAGAGCTTATGTAAGAGGCGTGTGATCCTGCGGCGAGAGAAAAGGCGAGCGGGAGATGATGGCTGCATTGTAGTGAGCTAATAGCTAAGGTTCTCCTGTTACACGAGGCCTTCGCTCACACCTGGGTGTCCCCACACAGAACAGCTACGATGCTCAGCAGAGGCTTAACTGCAGCCTGATGACGGGGGTCCTGATTAAAAGCTATTCTGTGTTCTGAAGACCGCTTCAGGTCTGCCTGCTTGTAATTAAAACACATGGCTGACAGCAGCTGGGCTGAAAGGTTACGGGGTCAGAGAATAAAGCTAAACATCGTGTATGAGAGCAGCCAGGAAAGTGCTGGATGTTACAAAGCTTGCCATCAGAGCAGTAAATAATGTACACATATGCAACGTACAATAACGTTTGAAAGTTTAAGAGCACTGACTTATTCTTCATTAAATTTTTTACATTTACATTTTAAAATAATAGACTCACCAAAACTAAGGAATAACACAGAGGTAACTATGAGAATTAGGCTGTGACTAATAAAATCCAGAATAAATCAAAACTGTCATATTTTAAAAT
>JAZGTK010015587.1:0-13137 GCA_036877625.1 Ambastaia sidthimunki
ACTTGCCCTGGCAACAGAGGCGGCATGTTGTGGGCAAAACACGGAGGCACTCAGAGCCATCAGCCCACCTGTTGAGACAAAACACAACAAAAAGAACCAAAATCATAACAAGAGCCAATCATAACAACAAAGAACAGATGCTAAAACTTAAAATGATCAAAAATGCTACAAAGAAATAAAAAAAGAACTGTACCTTTTGTGAAATAAAAGTCCCAGAATTCCAGAGAAAATAACATGGTTATCAGTACATTTCATGGAAATCAAACCCACAACCTTTGCGCTGCTAATGCAATGTTCTACCAACTGAACTACAGCAGGACAACCTTATCAAAAAAGATATTCCTAAAATTTCTGTATCTAGAAGTCAAGCTCACTTTTTGATGATCACTGAATACTTCCTTTATGGCTGCAGGAGAACCTGACACCATGACACATAAGGTTGTGCTCTTTTGGTTGAGACACCACACCCTGCTCAATATAACCAACCTCAGGCTCCCCATACCTCTGCTCAGACTCAGGTGTGTTGTGTAGTGAGAGCTAAAAGGGCTATTGAAAAACCCTTTAAAAAAAACAAATAGATTACCTCATTCTACCTCACAACACAACTGTTCTGCACAGGAAGTACCTCATCAGTCATCAGGGTGGTGGTATTTTATTTGACCTCACTTTCAGCAAATACGGTAGCGGACATCAGTCTGGGGGCTCCAGGCATTGCCACAGGCAACACCAACTGAGAAAGGAAGGGCATAGAGAAAAACATGAAACATTAAACTTACATGAGAAATAAAAACCTTAGAGAGAAGGCGGATGTATTTGTAGCCATACATTCTAGCATATAACTAAAAAATGAAGTATGTTTATTTTCAGAACCCAGAAAGTGGTAAATCCCAAAGTTTTAATGCAAGACAAAATTAGTTGCTGTGTTTTTAAGGCAAAAGTATAAATTTTCTTATAATGCATATCTTTGTCAGAAGAGTACCTTGCTAGTAATACCATGTCTAACGCAATTTACGAGGTAATGGCAACAGCCCAGAAATATTTGGGACACGCCCTTTGTGTATAAATGCTGTTAAACGTTAACGCACTGTTAGCTTAGCAAGATCACCTCTATGCGCTTATAACTCCGTTAATGCATTTTATCAGTTTGGCTGGATTGTATAATTATCAAAATGCAACGCTAATGTCACAAAATACTAACTGAATTAATGACATTAAAAAGGTTTATTCACCTTCGCGAGTTTGACATGAGTTTCTTGAGTGACGCTGTTACGGCGAGTCTATGTGGACAAATGTCTCAAAATACCGAAACGAGCTTTAAAACGAAACGACGGGCCTTGTTACAAATAGGGCCTTTACTTATTAAATTACCACAGAGAACTTTCATGAATTTATTATTTGTTTTATTCATTTATGGTTTGTGTTAATATAAAAACAACAGATCATTATAACACAAACAAGCAATTGAATAGCTTAATCTAGATAAAACGAATGATAATATGATTACAGGGAAATGCATCACCTTATGATTTAAACATTTAGTACAAAAATTTAGACATTTTAAACATTTCCTTTACCATGGATAAAAATCACAACAATAGAGAGATCAAGCAAACAGTTAATAAATAACTGGAGGGGGCACGATCTCAACATCTTTTGGAGTGAGTGGAGATAGAAGAACAATCCCAAACTTCTCTCTCAATATCTCTGTGATTTCTTCATCTGAAAGATCTGCCCTGGTTTTTGTAGTGTGTTGTTCGTCCTTTGAGGCCAGGCTGGTTACGATCAATTTGCGGCCCATGATTGTGATTCTTCCACTGGGCTGGAGGAGCGAACAGAGGGACTTGCAGAAGAAAACGGAACTAGGAGAACTCTGATGGTAGTCACACATGGCTTTGAAATCATCTCTTTCACGGGGCTCCAGGGTGAACTTGTACAGTTCCTTCCAACACTGGCTGCCCGGTACCTCCGTCTCAGAGTTCATCTCCATGAAAATAAAGTCTCCCTGAGATCTCAGGCGATACACCCCATGGCTCTGCACCTGGGCACTATCTGTCTCAAGAGACATGGGGAGCAGGAATCCTGAACCAAAGCCCACATCACAAAGCCACCTGTGGCCGTCCAGCTTCACCATCATGATAAAATGGTCAAATGGAGGTCCGTAAACACCGGTGAACCGATTCCTCACCTGCGCGGATAGTATAGTCACGTCAAAACCCAACTGAGACAGAAGCCAAGAAAAGAGCCCGTTATTCTCAAAGCAGAACCCTCCACGCCGCTTGGACACGATTTTGTCATAAAGAAGCGGTAATTCAAGCTTGACTCGGTCTCCGGTATGAATCGTGAGGTTCTCAAAGGGAACCGTAAATAAGTGATTGAGGTGAACATAACGCAACGTGTCCAGCGTCGGAGGACATGGATCCGTACAGCCGATACGTGCCAAATACTTTTGAACATCCATCATTTTATTAAGATCGCTGATAGCTTTGACAAAAACCCTCTAATCGAAAACGTGCAAAGCGCGAATAGATGCAGTCAATATAAAAAGAAAAGGCTTAAATGTCAACAACCTTTCTAGTATTCAAACTTCCACTTTCGGCTTAATGGTACTAGTACAGTACTAGTTCTCGGAAGTACAAAGGTCGCGCTCACTAAACTTACTCGTGACATCACGCCTTCACATAAACCAACCTTAACTGATTGCAATGTCTTTAGTTAACGATTACAACTATATTGAAGTTAATATGCACTGTAAATATAGTCTGAGATATTGACATATCTTCTGTTTACTTCTGTAAAACCCAGCCTTTAGGCAACGCCCTCTTTGTTGACGTTGACCAATCAGATCTCGCGGCTCTGGTTGCGTTCTAGCAACAGTCCGTTGCTATGAAAAACAGAGATGCGAGTCGCGTTTCCTCGTTTGATATCAATTTAGTGCGAGTTTCGCCTTTTATTTATATTTTCATTTGTATCGTTTTAATTAAAGAGGGATTTATATCATAATATCGAATTATAACCGTATTTAAATTGATCTTAAAGTGGTAAGTGATGCTATGTGTTTAAATTAACATGTTATATAATTGACCTTGACTAATTTAATCTACAAGTTTTCAACCTTTCTTTTTGTTCTTTTATATTCTTCTTGTCATCGGTTTATAACAGACTACAGTGATGCCCCCCCCTGAAACAATGTACTGCTCGCAGCAGATCAACATTCCCCAAGAGCTGCCTAATATTTTAAAGCAGTTTACTAAAGCTGCAATTAGGACACAGCCGCATGATGTTCTTCAATGGGCTGCTGCGTAAGTGTGGCGCTTCATTTCTTCATATATAGACAACTGCTTTCTGTAAAAGAATACTATGCCTATATAAAGTATGCCTGATAATGCAAAGCATATATCAAATATGTAGCATATATAATACATATATAATGTATGTCTTATAATGCATAGAAAATTTACCTACTTTGTAGTCTTAGCTTATCCATGCAAAATAATAAATGCTTACTCATTTGTTAGTATTTGTAAACAGATAAATGTAAATGGAACTTATAATACAATATAACAAAATCAAGCCATTTCTTCTTCAGCTATTTCTCAGCCCTGTCAAAAGGTGAGGCTCTTCCAGTTAAGAAGAGGCTGGAAATGCCAGTGGCAACACAGAAAACAGACACAGGACTTACACCAAACCTTCTGAAAACCCTTCATCAACAGGTGAGATCCACTCACCACTGTAACCTATAAGTCACATTGCCCCACAAACACATTTTGAGAAAAGTATTTGATCATTTTTCTAAGCCAACATAGTCAACACTGGAATGATTTTATCTCTGTAGCATTTCGGAGTAGAAAAATAACAGTAATATAATTACAAAGCTAAGACATTTATTTTACTATACAAAATGTGTTTTTTTTACTTTAAAGTGGCTTAAAACAAAGAAGCAGGTCTCTTGTATATTTATCTGTTGCACTGTAAACATTTTGATAAGTTTATTTTTTGTAGATCACACCCAGAGATTTCATTGCTAAAGAGGAACTTGTTAGGAAGTGGAAAGACCTGCATTTGCCTGTTGAACAGCTGGACACAGTCCTTGCTCTTGGTAGCTTCAGTGAAAATATCAACTGGATGCAGTTTTTTGCATTGGGGTGCAGCGCTTTGGGTGGGGTGAGTAGTCTTATTATCTACCAAAGAAATGCGGTTCATTCATAATCTTGGTGGTGTTGCTTTATTTTCACAGAAGTCAGAGGTAATTCTACTGAGTGCCTCTTGGTGGCAGCGTTGCATTTAAAATCTTTGTGTTGTTTTACCTTTATGAGTTTCACAAAGGACTAATGAAACAGAAAGAGGGCGCAATAATCATAATTCTTTCAGCTAAATGGAGAAAGTGTAAGCTTAAAAAACCCACAGTACCTCTGTTCCCACAGACCATCACGAGTGCTCTAAAACACGCATGTGAGATTCTCACTGAGGAACCTGAGGGAGATGCAGCCCAGATTCCATTCACCACATTCCAAAGTCTGTACACGTACCTGGCCCATCTGGATGGAGAAATTCCCAATGAACAGACTGAAAGCTTATTGAACAGCATACAGGAGAATGCGTGAGTGTACACACGCATGTATCCGCGCGCGCACACACACACACACACACACACACACTCATGTTTTTGCTATTTTAGATAATTTTTTATGATTAATATACTGTATTCTTTATTGGGACCTAAAATGTCTGCGCTAGGTCACAATCTGCTGGTTTTACTATACTTGAGGGGACATTAGGTCCCCATAATGTAGTGAATACCACACACACACGTTTGCACAGCTATCTTTGTGAGGACCTTTTTAATTGACAAAGTCAGTCATTAACAATACAATCTCTAGCCCCTTACCCGCACCTTAACCATCCCAACTAAGGGCCTAAACCTTATTCTAAACATAACCTTAATCTAATTCTAATCTTAACCCTTAAACCAAAACATAACCCTTAAACAGCCCTTTAAAGGGATGTCAGAAAGTGAGATACGGCCAAAATGTCCTCACGTTACTTTCCTTGTCCTTACTATGATGGTCTGTCTGGTCACACTGGTCCTTACAAAGATAGATGTACAAGTGTGTGGACACACACATACACACAAAAGCACATTTATTTTCTCACCAATTTCTACAAAGGACAAAGCATGCTAAGAAACAAGATGAGCAACAAAATAGCCTTGATTTAATGAACTAAATACACATTTCAGCTTCCTGTTTTGTTTTTGTAGCTACAAAGGTCCTTTAGGAGAAAACGATAAAGAATAAAATTAATTGCTTTGACATTGTAGCTAGGGGCACTTTCATGCCTTGTTATTACAATTTGCACCTGTGAAATTACAAAGCCTTCTGTTTCTGTCCCTCATTTGTTGCAACAAAAACAGCTCTACTTAAACTACCCGAAAAACCGATTGAAAATGTGCATGACTTTAAACATCACATAAAGCCACAAGGTTAAACAGAATTAAAATACAGCTAGAGCAAAAAAAGTGCTCTAGCTGCTTATAATAAGATATAATTAAAAAAAAGTTGCTTATAATAAGAAGCTGTACGACTGCTGAAACATTATCCAGAAATTAGCTCTACATTTGTAAGCATTTAGATTCTATGAGTGGTTTTGTTATTATGCGATTGGATTTGGTTGTCAATACTTTACAACCCACCAACACAGTTTTTGTTTTCAAAAACGTGCACTACAAAACCTTTTTTTACATTTTCAGGACCCCAAATTACAATGCTAACAACTGATAACTGGAACAACACGCAAAAATATCTGACAAGTTCTAGTGTAGAAGATCAGGTTAATGTCAAAAACTGATCACATGAAATTTATATATCAATGTTTTTTTCCTTTAGAGAACTACAAGGAGGAATGGTGCAACCTTCAAATTTTACAGGCCCCTGCAGCACTGAGGAGTCTAAGTAGAGTCCAGAACAGATGGTTCTTATATGCTGACACAAGGGTTCTTGTTGATTCCTGCAGCGCTACAGTACGTGCTAGAACTCCAGAGTATAAAACACTGTATATTGATCCTAGTCAATGTGTTCTGTGTATTTTGTCCCGTATATTTCCTGTGTATTGTGATGTGATAGAACCTCAATAAATCCTCAAAACCTGGAATCTAGGTGGTCTGTATGATCTGTAGAGCCCAGGTAGACTTTTAGGCGCTTATGTGTGTTTGAGCTTATATTGCTTGTATTTGATTTTCTATTCCTGCTACCTGTCTGTTTTCCTAACAAAGCCACTAACCACTGGAGTTTCATGTGCTTCAACAAAGAATGTTACCACTGTATTAATTCAATTTTGCTTCCCATGTCTTAACTAGTAAAGACACACACACTGCTTACATTAAAAACAAAGACAGAAACTGGATCACATAATGTTGTGTAGCACACGTTTTTGGAGAGGCAGTGGCAAACAGACAACAGTCGCTCATTTAGTCTGATTAATAACCATTTAGAAGTCTAATCTAATTTACAATCAAACAAGGATACTCTGCTATCACAGACCAGTTTAATGAAGGTCATTCTCTCTATTTTCTATAGCTAGTTGTCTCTGTAATTAACTGATTGACCCTTTAGCAATCAAGCTAATTTTAGACAAACAGCTCTTCCTAAAAATAACAACAAACTCCCATCAGTGAGATTTTGTTTATGCAAGCATTACACAGTCTTCATCTAAAATCGTTTCAAATTAGTAACAGATTGTGGGATGATTCACACACATTACCCCAGGACACCCAGCTAACAGGGAACATTTTCAGAGCATTGGCTAATGTTCTCTAAAGGTTCTCAATATTATAAATATAATATATATTATAATATCAATATATAAGTTCTTGTAGTAACATTAGTAGAGTGTTTATTAACGTTACAAATCATATAGCAAAAATATTATTCTAAAGTTATTAGTGGAACATTTTAAAAGTTACAGAATTTAAAAAAAGTGTTAAGTGTAAACATTACAAAGTATAAAAAACTGTAGATTTTGAACATACTCTAAAATTTTAAAAATAACATTTTTGTTCTTTAATGAAAAATGCTAGGGAAACTACCTGAAATTCCTACAACCTATAATTGTTAGCTAGGCAGTTACTGTTAAAGCTGCCACATATGCACTTTCAAATGATCAACATACAGCAGGATCCCAGATTTCCCAGATCACTTTTTTCCTGTGTGGAGCGCCCCCCACTTTTGATCAGCTCCCTGGGGATTTATTCCCAGAGTGCTAATGTAATCGTCCAAGCCAAAGCAGCCAAAGATCTGCATGGTTTCACAACGATTTTTCACAGGGCGATTCTTTCCAGAAACATGTCTCGTCACATCCTGATAGCAATCACTGTTCAAAATATCAATCAAAATATATTCATATCTTCTGTGCAAGGCACAGAACCATAAAATGTTTGTCCAATCATTGTATTGTGTCCAAAATGGCCTACCTTACATTTAAGCTCTCACTAACACCTTTTCTAATGAGGCTGATATTCTGTCTTTACAGGCAGTAAATTGACAGTCATGCCAGTTATGTAACGAATGACTCATTTTTGGCAGCACAAAAGCGTTGACTTGTTTTCCAAAACAGCAGCGCTTCCTCGACGACAGACATTTAATGGCCGAACACAAGCACACTAAATGGTGTAAACTGTATGTTTTCTGTATGTAGAATTACAGCTGAAAATGAAGGGGATGGAGCCCAAGTTTCCCGCTGTTCAGGGCTAAACGACACACTAATTGGTCAAAGCAATTATGGCACTTATCTTAGAACCCCAAGGAAAATAAAAGTATTAGGACTGTGGATATAACCTGAGCTTGTAACAGAGAACACACACTTACCATAATGTGTGACAGAATGTGTTGTACTCATTGTACACGAGTTGGAGATTTCATATGAATTTGTATAATGTGAGTCTTACAGAAAATATACCTAAACTGCTCCCCCTATTTTTACAGCTGTAAAAAATCATTATGAACAATTTCTTCCTATTAATACAGTAAATTGTGTCATGATTTACAGTTTTACAGTGTAAACAAATTCTGTTTAACAGAATAAAACAAATTACAAGAACTGTCTCCTGATGGGTAATACATGTGGAAGTCTTTGAACTTTTCATCTGAATGAACCAATTTAAAATGGACAGAGCAGAAGATAGAAACAGTAAATCACTGATAGACTCTAACAAGTCTAACAAACCAAAATGTAACTATAAAGTCTTTGCGTAGATTAACATGAAGTCATTGCCTGCAGGGGTCATCCGTCACTGAGCAGAGATAAACAAAACTTGTACTTCTCAGAAATGAAGGTTTTTGGTATTTAATTTATAACTGAAAAATAACTCATTTACAGAGCGCTCCGTGATAAATTAAACCGTGTTTAAAGTTTTACACTCTCACTATAGAGCAAAAAAATATAGGAGAACAGACAGGAAGAAAGAGGCGGAGATAGATAGAGAGAGAGAGAGATAGTGTAATCGGATTATGAAGGCAGTTATGCAGCATAAGCGTCTCTTTCTCGTATCTTCTGGGATTGTCCAGATGCATTGAGATTGTTCTGGGATTCAGATGCTGTTTGTTGGGAACGGGACAGTAACCTGAAGTTTTTCCAGGAAAGAAGTTGCGACAGGATCGTTTCGAATCACATGGAATTGCAAATAATGCCGGGAGATTTCAGTTTCCATATGAGTTTCTGGTTGTCTCCGGGAATTTTCACAGGAACACCATTGACATTCACAAACAAAGTATGAAACTCGTTTAAATTTAAATATCATTTTTGCTTATTTGACATGCATGACTGTCACACATCTAAATGCATCCAAAGCGACCGGGAGGATATTGAGCCGCATGACTTTATAGCGCTTCATCCTGCAGGAGTTAAATGGTTCTGATATCAGACAGCAGGGATGGTGAAGGATCATCTCCAAGAAAAGTTAAACCAGTCAAACACACTGGGAGCATTGGGAACCCCGCTCAAATCTGCCCGACTATCGTGGAGGAACCATCTGACCGAGTTTACAGGAACGGTGATGGGGAATATCTCAGTTCTTGCGAGTGGGATGAGTATGATGAAGATGACTTCGAGGAACTGGAGGATTTCTCAGAGGTACCGGACTCCAGGAGTATCACCTCGGATGACTCTTTTTATCCTCCGGACGGGGATTTTGCTGGTTCTGAGAGAAGCCCTTTATCGGAGAGTCCTCGACCGCTGTCATTTTACCAGGCGTGCTGCAACAACAACGCGCTCATGCTCAAACTTATGATCAGACAAGGAGTTACAGAAGAGGAGGTTCACGAAACAGACAAAAACAAGAGAGTGAGTAGCAGTTTAGGTTGTCAGAACGTTCCCCTAACGTTTTTTATTAAGTAACAGAAACGTTACAAATGTTATTTTAAAAGTTCTAGGAACGTTTAAACATCAATATTGCATAAAATGCTCTTTGGAATACGCTAAGATTGGCCCTACAGTATAATGGCATCTACCACTGACTGGCAAAAACAACTATAGTAAATTATGGTCACTGGTGTAACAAACTGTTGGCTATTTTAAGTAAAAGGTACAACATTTAACATGCTGTTTAAATAAAAATAAGGAAACAAGTCAACACAAGCAATTTCATGAGGTTATAATATTACAGTACCTGTATTATACATATCACATGCATAATTAAAACATCCTTTCAGCAACCAAACATAACTACAAAAACAATGACCTGCTTCCTGTTTGTCCCTGAGTGACCAGCAATGCTGTGTCGGTCTGTTAGGATGCTTAAAGATAGGAATGCACAAAACCACAGTGCTTGTCCCTAAAGGTTAACAGAAGAAAGTATTTTACCTTCCGATTACATCACATTTAACAGCAGTATGTAAATGTAACTAATTGTACAAATAACAACTCCAATGTGTAATTAAACAGAAGCAACACGTAACAATCACACAGTAAGTGTAGAAAACAAACGTGTAAAACTGGTGATGTTGTTTATTTGCAGTCTTGGGGAATTATAGTCTGCCAACTCTTGAGCAGGCATTTTATAATGCCCAAGATACCCCAATAAAACTACTCCATTGTTACCTGGTATAATTGTGGCAGTCGCTATAATTGTAAAGTATTTAAATGTGGATTCACGCTGATACAACAACCCAACAATTGTTAAAATGTGTTTTTTGTTGCAAAATTTGGCAACCCAGTTAAACGATCACTTGTCCATGAAGAGTAAGCATCACATTTCAGGTTTGATTCTGTCAGATTGCTGTGACCTCTAAGGTATAAGTTCTGGTTTAATTACAGTACAGATGTTAAAGGTAAAACAGATGTTGTGCAAAATGCTTCCATTTAATGTGCAAATAGCTTCGTGCAAATAAGCAGCAACAGTGTCACACAAACAAGCCTCTTGGCCTCGTTTCTTTACAGCCCAATACTGGTCAGTTCTCACAAAAATGAGGCCCTGAGTGACATCACTTCCTGAAGCTTTAGTCCTTAACAGTTCAATTCCGTTTCTCATGTTCCTCAAGTTCTGATTTAACAGAAGGTATGTAAAAAAAACATAAAATCTATAACAGAATTTGAAGGGAGCTGATTTGACGCCAATTTAAAGATCCTATAATGACTGATAAACAGACAGATTGTTTGAATAGTGACTGTGGCATCTTGAGATCCATTCAAGATCTCTTATCTTCTCATTGCTCTTTTAGCAGGACAGTCCAGGGCAACATGCACAAGATTGTTCCAGCATGTTCTCTGTTCATCTGACACCATCTCTGCATGCTGTAATGCTGTATATACAGTCATTAGCGCATGACTCAGTGTGCATCACACCCCTTCTTGGACCAAATGACACGGCAAAACTTGTAAAAGCTTAGTTATATGTTACCCTGGAGAATTAAGTCATCTTACAACGTGTTATTTTGTAACACAAATGTAGGTTTATAGTTGCATCAATAGAATTTTCCCATCTTTTGAACTTAAAATTAAAGGATCTCTTTCAAGTGAACTGGTAATATTATTGCAGGAAATGCAACATCTGTATTTTTGAGAAGCATGAAAAGCCATCTGCATTTGCCATTATACACACGTGCATGACCTCTAACATCCTGTTTATAATGCAATCAATGTTTATATAGCAGTAATCTACTTACATCTACACACTCATGGCTGGATAACATTTGTTAGGAAACATCTATGCAGTTCACACTAAACCATAATTCCTCTGAGCTGCACCAGATATGAATGACCTGGCAAGAAAAGTAAATTCAGACGGCTTAACTGTCAAGTGTTCGGCAGATACAGGCTTTTTCATTTATAGACGGCTGTGAAGGTAGAACTTCCCAGATGATGAACGTGTCAAGATCGGTTTGCGCTCAGCTTTGATGTAATATCAAGTCGTTGATGGGACGTCTGTGGATAGACGTTACCCGTTGACCTGATTTCTGGCACTCACAACCAGATTGACACGATATTATCAAATCCAGGCCAGCTTGTTTGTGTCACATTTTTGTAGGCCAGCTTCTGTTTTTATAAGGGTTTATTTTACCAGACTGTCTTATTTACAAATGCTGTCATTGTTTATTCTCATCACATAAATGTTTTTGGTGGACTAGAAGACTAGTAGACTCTGGAGTGTGAAGCTGTTATTATTATAAGTGATGTTGTAAGTTAATCCTTTAATACTTATTAGTATTAATATAGTACAGTAGGCACTTAATATAGTACAGTGAGTAAGATTACACACTGCATTCCGTTCCAAATGCGATACGCAAGGTAAGCAGTCCAGTTCTTTTATTAGAAGCATCGTGGATACTGTATCTTCTCTTCAAAGCTGAACTAGAGAACAAATCCTGTTATTCCTCTTTTAGTTAATAGCTCACAGGGCTAATCCTTTCTATTTAAAGAACCAACCAGGCCACAGATTACCACAACATGTGTCTTTATCTATATTAAAACCAAGTCATCCAAAACCATGTCAAATAGGAGTCAAAGTGTCTGGCTTAAATTTAATTTAGGTTACAATGCAACGGTTGTGCATTACAACAAAATGCATGGTGTTCAGTAGTTGAAACTGTACAGTTTTAACCTTAAGAAACCTTAGGAATACCTAATCTAATACCTGCAAAGGCTTTAACCTAGTGCAGTCAGGTTAACCCAGTCATACTAAACAGTATTTTGGGGGAAAACAACTTATGACTTGCTGACATAAAGCTGACTGTGCATATTAAGCTAAGACTTAATTCTTTAACAAAACAATTACACACTTTATCTTTGCAAGACTTCACAACACACAAACAAACACTTTGACCTGACATGCAGCACCTGGAAGTGTCTCTCTTCTATTGTCTATGTGTGTGAACTGAGCATGTCCAGGGTTTATTTTTAATCATTTGCCTCCAGCTGTGTGTCGATGAACACCGTTACTGTTCACACTTAAACAGGGTTGACTGACGACAGAGAGCAACAGCATGTGAGAGACCTGGACAGTAAAATAACACTTGATTGAAATGGTAAAGACACATTAAGATTGCATTTCAAATATGAAATCAAAGACAAGCCAGATTCTCTGTGCAAATTCCTAAATATTTTAAGGCCCTACCAAGATTTTTTCTTTGCAATCACAGCACGTTTGTTTTTTCTCTCCCTGCTCTGAGTTTTGGCTGACTCACTTTATTGCATACATTTGTTTCAAGATAGTTATTGACTTGTAGACCAAATATTTTTCTAGTTATCCTGGACTGTTTGCTATTTTCAGGATCTAATCGAGCCTGTTTTCCCACGTTATACCAACTGACACGTCCACACTAAATTCCTCTTGGCCAGAGTGTAACATTTTTGACAGTAACCCTGTGTGTATGTGTTAACTCTGCAGACTGGACTGACAGTGGCATGTTACCAAGGTTACGTGGATGTGGTGATTGCACTTTCCCAGTGTCCTTACCTGAATGTGAACTGGCAGGACAATGAGGGGAATACAGCCCTCATCACTGCTGCTCAGGCAGGTAAGAACCACTTCCTTACTTTACTATCAAAAAAACAAACAGGCTCAGTTTTATTCAAACCACCAGAATACATTTTCAAACATTAGACATTTCAAACATGGTCTGCTTGATAAACAAAGTCATTCAATTCATT
>JAZGTK010015589.1:0-13135 GCA_036877625.1 Ambastaia sidthimunki
TGACGAAAAGTGATCATCCTTTTAAATAAACCTAGAAATTTTTCTTCCACTGTGTATTTAAAAAAACCACATACAGCAGCTCAGCACCTGTAGCTATACAGCATTTCCTATGAACCCAGAACACTGATTTTCATCATTACAACCTGAACTAAATCTCTCATGTCAGGAGCTGTGACAGTGAGGGAGTAACAACTGAAGAAATAAAACTGCATAATGCCAAAAACTGCACCAGGTTTAATGTGAATCAAATAACTTCTGTTCACATTTCTGTTCAATGTCACACTGGATTATTTTCAATGGCAGTCTACTCTATCTGCTTCTGCAGAAACCGGCGCTGGTTGTGGCAGTTTGCTCAGCTATAAACTTTATCTACCTGTAGGACAAATTAATTTTATTACTATAGTAGATCCAGTAATATAATGTTGCCTACTAGTAAAGAACAAATGAACAGGTCAGTGGATGTGAGACACTACTAGTTTAAAGACCATGTTTTTGTTTAACAAACAGTTAACATTCTGATGAAAAATTAGTTTTATTTTTTCATGAAATTGATAACACTCATGACTGCAGACATTAAAGATGATCTCAAAAAGTCAAAAGGCCGACAAAACTAAAGTTACACAGCGATAAAGAGGCTAATTTTCACGTTTTTCAGGCTTCAGGTTTCTGTGGGTATCTCACAAAAATTTACAGATTCATTCTAAAAATTTCGAAACCATTAACAAAAAATAAACATAAAATAAATCAAAAGTCACAGTGGCACAAGAATATTGAGGCTGGGTGGTAAATAAAACGCCCACTTTAATGAGCCAGACAAGGCACATGACGAACAAGCAGCCAATGAAATGTGCAGTTCCAGGAAACCCCGCCCCCCAAATAAACACTATCTACTATACTGAAAGTACTTTAAAGGCTCTCAGACATTTCCTGCCCACTGAAATGATTGACATTAACTTACTATAGTGGGGATGGACCAATGAGCATCTTAATGTTTGTTTTGCTACAGTGTTTGTCCTGCACTTTAAGCACCTGTGGGTTCATTCTAGACACATATGTGACACCCACTTTTATTACTCAAGAAAAAGCTCTCCAGCACAGCAATGTGTGGAAAAAGCTGCAAAATAAGGCCTGAGAGGTCCATTAAGGATGAAGAAGGAAGACCTTTTACAACCGCTTAATCCCAATTCACATACTATCTGTCCATAGCATCTGAGATTAGGATTCATTTGGGAATTTTCCATTCCAAATTAAAGTAGCATGTCAGAGGTGCCTGAAAAACATACTGTGTTTTCTCAGTGTATGTTATTTAAGTGTGCATTTTGGGGTTAATATTTCCCATAATCACTTGCGCTACACAAGAAGATTGTGATCGTCCTTTGCAATGGTTCGCTAATATCTGAAGACACCATTTTATGATGTTTGTGAAGGTGTGTCCTAATACTGCTTTTTCATACTTAAAAATGTACCGTACAGTATATGTTTACATAGTAGTAGTATGCAATTTGGGAATCAGCCAAGATTTCTATTTCTAATACTGGATATTAACATAAGTTTTAGGTTTTATTTGGTAGGGCAACACACATATCTGAGATTAACACTTTTAAAAGCTCACATATGTAATACAGTATCTGCAGAATCACACTCAAAACTCACTGTGAATGCTTGTCAAAAAAGCAGAGATTTGAAATAAATAAGCCCACTCCTATCCAACTATAATCAGCTACATAATAATAAAAAACACTCGCACTAATAATACAATAAACCTGCAATCTTCTCAACTACATTAGCTACTTCAAAAACACCTCAGCCTTAATAGCCCAGCCAGGACTCGGTCATACAAATTAAATGTAGATTAAACCCTCACCAGCAATTACAGTTCAATCACTATATCTGGTTTCACTGCTTTCTCTGATTGTCGAATACAAGGCATTGCACGTGGATACAAACCAAATCTTTACTGTAAGAAATAACCAGCGTATTTTCTTTAGTACCCTGATAGTCTCTCAGATGCATGTCTACACATAATGACTGACAATAAATCCTACAAACTGCTGATTCAATATGTATAGATTCAGTTGTCAGTGTATTTTAGGACAGTTAGCTCTGTAGCTTTCATTTTCACACCAGTAAATGAGATTTGCATGTGTAATATTAATATTTGCAGGACAAATCACAGGACACAATAAGTTGTACAGATAGAATAATACAGGGAATCAGTGGGGATTATATCGTACGTAAATATTAGGGATAAATGGTACTGTATATCTCCTTCATAATAAAGTGTGGATTTGTACTATAAGTATGATGTGTGCGTGATACATTTCGCTTTTGAAAGGGTATAGCTAACTGTACAGTCACCTCAGTGGGATTCTTTTACAACTGGTCTTACATTCCTTACCCCCTTTTTGTGGGCATGTTTATAGTTAATCTATACCCAATTTCCATGTTTAAATAACATGTTCTAAACCTGAAGGCCAGATTGTAGGTGTAACCCTAAGAAATACCAGTTTTTCCACATAGGAAAATGCCCCAAAAAGGAACCAAAAATGATCACATTCATTGTTTTTTTGTCCTGTTTTCCACCAGTATCAGATTTGAGCTAACAAAAAAGGAGGGAAAACACAGCAGTCACTTCGTAGATTAGCATAACACAGTCAATGTGTAAACTGCACAGGACTAAATCTTCCTTCACATTTAGATGTGGGACTTTGGCTCTGAAGACATAGAGTAAACTGGAATAAAGTACTTCATTATTCACACACACCAGACAAACAACCATTACATTACATTCAGAGTAAAGGATTATCAAAACCCATACAATTTTTCCAAGCAATGAAAGATCTTTAAGTCTTTGGCCAATAACCAGTTCAAATTTCATCTTGTTACCCCCTCCCATGGAGCATGACCAAGTTACAGCCCCCAAACCACAAACATTTCCAACTAGTATAGATCATTTTTACAGTTTCCTCGGTAGTGTTTAAAGTTTGTTGGAAAGAGTCTTGACTGAAAATCTTTTTTCCCTGCCAGCAAACAATCACAGTATTTACCAAAATACATTTTAGTCTCTGCAATACCAGAAAGTATGAGAGTCTCTGAAGCAGTTTAAGTTCAAGGTCACTCATCAGTGTGCTGTATAAATAGGTGCTGAACATTTGAAGTACACTAATGACATCCAAATGCTTTTAGTCACAGCCTCTCATCAATGTCCACTATCTAGCTTCAACAACACTCCCCACCCCATTTTTTTCTTCTTCACACTTGCTACTTCACCTCTCTTTTTCACACTCACACACACTTGTAAACATCTTGCTACATAACCTAACAGTCTTGTGTTCTGTCTGGAATTATAAGATTTTCCATTCCATTCAATATATGTATTTTTTGAGGAGCTCAGAGTGACAGTGACATATAAGACATCTCTGAATTGTTTGAGTACTTCTTGTGGTAGATTTCCATACTGGTGCTCCTTAACATGGGTTGCCTGCCTCGTGCTTTCCGCTGCCACCGAATCCACAGGAAATCCCTGCAGGACGGTGAGTGGCAGGGACTGCTTATGGCTGCCGTTCCCTTTGGTGACCCATTACCGCTTGTTTCTCTCTTAGATACATCTACAGCTGCTTGGAGCTCCAACAAGGATAAATTAAATGGATGCACAGTCGCTGGGTCTATGGTAGCATTTCCAGGTGGACTCAGATCTGTTTCCTCTGACACTTGCACATCAAGGTTAGTGGTTTCAGGATCGAAAGTATCTGACTCAACTGAGCAGAGAATTGCAGAGAAAAGAGTTTCAGACTCCAGGGGAGCTGAGTCCACAGTGTCCTGCTGGAGGGGGAAATTTATCATTGGGTCAGGAGATTCTACAGACTGGGCATCTTGCTCTTCAGAGAAGGAATCTGGGAAGCTAATAGCAGCACCTTTTGTAGGCTCAAATTCTTCAGCACAGACCATAAATGTTTCTTTTTTGGACCACAAAACAACAGCCTGAGTATCTAGATCTTGTGCTGCTGGCTTGTGCAAAGTGGGAAAATGAGGTTCAGGGCTCGTTGGATTTGATATTTCAGACTCAGTTCTGGACTCTGGCTCTGGAGTGGCTGGCTGCAGATAAATAGTATCTAGTAATTCTGGAAGGGGTGGTTCTTGTACTGTATTCTCACAAGAATATTCATAGACAGTTTGTGGGGTTGGAGGGTTTGGCAGAACGAGTTCTACAGATCTACTTGGACTTTGGGAACCTGAAACATTGAGGTCTATAGATTCTAAACTTGGCCATTTCAACTCACTAAGATTCATTGAATCTGGTGTCATTGGGCTCAAGATAACTGATTCCAATTCTAGTGCTGTGAAGTCTTGAATGTTTAAATCAACAGGTTCTTCATCTGTATTACTCTGGATTATTGGCTGAATAGATTCTAGAACAAACTGTTCCTGTGTAGTTGATGTCTCAGGTTGAGCTTCTTCAGAAGATTCCTGAGACAGCTGATGCAAAGTGGCTGTATCAACAGATTCTTGAGGTGGAGAGCTTACATTATCTGGATCCAGTTTAGGCCACTGCAAACTGGCCAAGTTCACTAGTTCTACATTGGTAAAATCTAAAACAACTGAATCTATATGCTCAGGAGTGGATGACTTTCTAAAGCAATATGGTTCTGCCTCTGGCACTGGTTCTGGGGGATCTGGGGGACTCATAGAATCTGAATCTAGTTCAGGCCAACATAGCGAAGCCACGTCAACAGGATCTGGAGGTGTAAGATTAGCAAAAGTAGGATCATCAATTTCTGCTAATGCAGAGTTTGGGTCAGTCTGAAAAAATGGTGCAGAGGTTGAGACCCGCAGGACATTTTTATCAGAGGACTGTGGGGGAGTCATGGATAAAACATTGGGATCAATCGGTGAGGGACAGTTAACTGCTGCGTCTGCTGTGTTTTGCCTCACCAGGGTCTTACTTCCTGCTTGAATGCTAACAGACACTTGAGGAGCAGCTGTCTGGGTTTCTCTGGCACAGCTTGGTGACCAGGTGCTGTAATGTTGCGTAAAGGTGGAAAAGTTTCTGTTGAAAGCTCTGAGCTCCGTACACAGATCCTTCCTGAGCTCAGCTAACTCCTTCCTCATGGCTGAAACATCATCCCTCCACTGCTGGCTGATTGCCAGGGCTAGATCTGCTGTTTCCTGGACACTCGACTGAACAGGTCGTGGCCTGATGGGCGCGCTTGTTTTCAGCGGGGGTAATGAAGGAGTCGTGGTAGGTGAGATATTACCATAAAGGGTGCTGCATTCATTTTGTCTCCCACGGAGGCCTGTATCCCCATGGGCCAAGGAGGTTAAATCTGGCCCCTCGCTGGTTAAATTGTCCTCATTTAGCAAACGAGTGCCCTCCAGCAAATCATTTCCCTCTGGAAAAAAAAATATAAAAATGGCAGTGTATATAACATGCCCAGTGGTGGGGCTAGCTGGGGATTTGTGCTGCTAGGAGTTCAACCAAACATGTAAGCCAAAATAAGTTTTAGCTATACCTCCTTGTGTGTAAATTAAGTATATTATTAAATAGGTCAGTGTGCTTACCAGATGACAGCTAAGGGGATATTGAAATTAATTATTTATAGAAACAGGTTTCAGAGCAGAGCCCGTAAATTATGTGCACTGTTTGTATCTAAGTGCTTTGTAAAACCAAATAATTTGTTTTGTGATTTGCTCAGTAGGCAACTAAAACGATCTCTGCTCCCCACGCTTTAGGTGACAGGAGCTGGTTATTTTGAGATATTGTGATCACACTAGCAAACAGATCCCATTTTGACTCACAGCTTTTTTTCTCTGATATTACTCTGCCTTCTCACTCCATTCTTTATTTGCATAGTCATCTCCCAAAGCACAAAACAGAGAACTGAAGTCTGTGGACACCTGTGGGGCACAATAACAATAGTATCTCAAAGATCAGATCTGTGCTTTGTGCCTTGAAAGAAGGCAACTGCAAGGGAAGCTTTCAGTCTCTTTGTGGGTGTGTTTGTGTGTCTCAGCAAAGCAGGTATGAACCCTATTGAACGTGAGGTCCAGTCTGACCCATCACTGACCAGATCTTTACTGAGGGAATCTCTGTCTTCAATCAGTACCTTGACACACAACAGCCAAATCTGAACAAAAGAAAAACAAATCGCACTGTCAGACCCAGGTGAAATCTGCTTTATCCTCATTTTTCTGAGCTAATTTTTGGGGTAAACCTCTGGAAAAGGATTTAAAGATGTACAGTGTGTTAAAAGGGGGTGAATGCGCTACATTCTTATTGTTAATTAAAAATAATCTAATTAAACAAACATAAGGGATGATGGATATACAAACTTAGTGAATAATGAAGTTTCCAATTCTTAATAGTTTTCTATGGAATTCTATGAGCGTAAATTCCATGTGGGCCTGCTTGTTGCTTTAGCAATAGTTGCTAAACATGCAGTTTTTGTGACCAGTGAATTTTTGTAAATATTCCATTACTGTTTTCAGATTTGCATGTGGGACTTTTGTAAAATAAAGGCTGAACATAAAGTGTTATTAAAGAGACATCCTTTGTGAGAAAGCCAATGTTGCTAGTTACCAAACATACTGCAAACATATTTTAGTGAGAAGGCAGTGTAAACATATTTACAGAATAACCTCCATCTACACATCTTCTGCTGTGCACAACCCTGATTCCTGCACTTAATCCCACAAACATCCAGGGGCTTGGCTCTGTTGCTCTTATTTTTCTCTTGTTTCACCACTGACCCTTAAACAGTCAAAACTCAAACACTCAAGCACGGCTTCAGCTGGGAACCCTGTGGGAAAAAGAACCCAAAACTGCTGTGTGTTTGAAAAAGCTACACACCCGGAAGAGAGAATCAGAGGGAGAGAGAGGCAGAGGCTAAAAGATGTGCGAAACTGAGGAAAACAAAACCCACAGAGTGACAGTCATCCGACTGGGAAACATTTTGGGATCGGAATACACACCACCTTCTGACTCCATGATTGTTTCTCACCCTCTCCCTGTCTGTTAGCCAACAGTCAACTGAGGCAGAAAATAGGACAAGGCAGATTACCAAACTGAGAACCATAAGAAACAAAAACACAGTGGAAGAATACAAAAGATTATTTTGGAATTTGGACACAACATAAAAACGTGGATGTTTCACTTTTCACCATTCTGTATTCTGCAACAATATTTGGGGTTTTGAAGGTTTGAATTCAATAGGGTTCATATTTTTATGCTCTGAGGCACACCAGCACTTACCTCTGGTTTATGAGAGCATACACAAAAACAATCACTCTGCGGTAAGCAGTATGCATGCAGGCATGCCATGCCACAGATAATGCGATGCATTGATTCAGATATAATTCAGATGTAATTTTTTATCTTATGAATCCTGAAAATCTCTATTAGAAAGCTCAATATTACAGCTCTCATGTAAATCCTTAGTTCTTGTAAATCATGAACTGATATAATCAGTGAGCTAACACAAAATTGCTTATTCAGAGTTTTAAAGTTAAATTGACTGCATTCATTTCAATTGACTTATATATGCCACATACATGAAACTCTTATTATTACTCTTATCGTAAGTTAATTCAGTTTAAGAATGCAGTTGTCACTCCTGTACACAACTGAACTCTGTGTGAACAGAAGCGAAGTGACAACTGTATTTAGATGATCAAATCACTACTACCCAGAAACAGAAACAAGCCATGACACACACAGGTGACCTTTGACCTTCCACAACTTACCTGTGGTGGACCTGATGGTGGAGGTGACAGTGGATGATGTCATGGAGGGAACGTAGTCATCGTCCTGTGAGAATCCGGCTTGGATGGCTCTCACATAACTGTGGCTGCGTGTCCTAAAGCAGCCGGGCAGGTCCAGAGCATCCATGGCCTGAGACTCCATCTCGCCGAATACAGATTCACACACAGATTCAAACTGCCCGTTGACCTCCGTCTCACTCATCTGCGGGACCAGAGAAATACAAAGATAACATGTTAACCAGGGCTGCGTAACAGTTTAAAAATTGCATCCTGATCTATTTTAGGCCTTTAAAGATATATGTGTAAAGAAATATATATATGTGGGTACATACATATGTATTTTTCTAAAATGCAAGAACTACAATGGAGTAAAAATCTAGCTATAATATAGACATGCTTTCCACATAGCCTTTAACCAATTAAAATAAAAACACAAGAAAAATATAATAAATAAATATAATATTAAAAATATAAATAAATAAATTATAATAAAATATAATAGTTATATGCATTAACGTAATCTACAGCAATAAACACCAAAATTTACCTACATGTGTTTTTACTAAAACAGTTTATTATCTAAAAAATTTTGTGAGGAAACTTTTATGAATACTTTTTTGAGTGATGAAATTACACAAACTAATCAATGAATCAGAGTTTGAATCAATACACTGTAAACTCAGACAGTTTGTAATTCAAATAAAAATTGGGCTTTACCAACTCAATCTCTTTTTGATACTGTCAGAGACGCTTTTTAAAACATCTCTGTGTAACACTGTCACAGCCTCATGAGAGACGCACTTAACACATTTTAATGATCAAATTAAAGCGTATTAAAATGACTGCGCTATTCAATATGGCAATATCTGATATATCACCCAGCCTAGTCTCTGCTTTTTTCTCAGTCCTCTCTTGCTTTTGACTTACTTTCCTCCATTTTCTTGCCTTGATTTTCTGTTTATCTTTTGTTCCTCGTGCACAGTCTTATCTAACACGACTGTATATAAGATAAAAGCGCAATATGGTCACAGAAGAATCTCTTTGGATCGAACAGCAGGGCTTTCTGTAGACGACATCATGAAAAAAAATCAGATAATACTGAGCAGGTTGGGATGTTTCCTTTGTATTCCTCACCAATTTCTGAGCAATACCTGCTGAGATCATCCAATAAATCTATGATAAGCATCTCTGTGATGAACCGATATCAGCCTAGTCGAGCTGAACTTTTGATTCCCAACTAGCAGAAAAACTCATATCTGCAGAATCTGAGCTCGCTATTGTGCTCTAATGAAAGAGAATTATTCTCTAATGACCATAGCAACACAGTGATGATGCTTAGAAGAGAGGGAGAGAGAGAGGAGGGTGAGGGAGGAGAGAGAGGAGAGGGAGAGAGAGAAAGAGAGAGCATGTGTAAAATGGGGGTTCAGGGAATAAACACCATGTTTTAAGACCTCAAGCCAAATCAATACAACCCCCATTACTTTATCTTAAGAGAGAGATTTAGTTGTTACAGGCTGATAAATTTGCCAATTTAAAAACACACAAACACTAACAGGACATTGGGGTAAATGGCAAAATAGGCCCTGAATCTCTGTGTGTATTGTATCTTGCTCCACTATGATGGAGGATAAACCGCTGGGTTACCTGAAGCTGGGTGCCTCTCACCTGGCTGACCTGACTGACACAGCTGGCCTGGCTCAGGGTGCTGACCGCTCTCATGTAGCTCTGGTTCCTGGAGCGGAACTTGGGCGAGTTGTAGTTGAGTGATGGTTCCAGTGTGATGCCGGGATGGATTTCCCTGGAGGTCTGAAGATGGTAGCTTTGACTACACAGTGAGATGACATGATAAATGCAAAGAAAGAAAGAAAGAAAGAAAATTATACAGTATCTAGCCATTCATCCATCCATCTGTCTGTCTGTCTGTCTGTCTATATAGCTGTCTGTATAGCTGTCTGTCACATAAAACTAAGTGGATTATCTGATATTGGCTTAATTATGAAAAATAACATTTAAAAACTTGTGCATCATTGAGGCAGTTTTAACTGCCCTCTTTGGTTTCTTTCCTGATTCATCAATAGAATCTAAAAATGGCATTTTGATTGGCCAATCTGCTGAAGCAGCCAATCAATGCTAGAAAATCAAGCAAAATGCAAATTAGAGGCTCTTTAACGAGCCAGCATTCCTGTGTGCTCAATACCGCCTCATGTCTGAGATAACCCACAAATACAAACCTCTCCAGAACAGACCAAAGAAAGAAAAAAGCCTTTCAACAGCTCAGTGTGTCTGTTTGTGTTCACCTTAAATCTGCAGTTATGTTGGTGAGGTATCTGACCATGTCCCGGCTTGACTTGTCCAAACGGTATGAGCTGTAAACAGAAAGAGGAAGTGAGGTCACGGTGACATTATCACTGAGAGGCAAAGCTGAGGCGCATTCTAATGTGATATATTGGGAAGGAAACATGTTTAAAACATTTCCTAAGGAAGTCAAAGCACATAACGTGGCTCTTCTGGACGAAATGACAGATCTGTCGCTGGTGATTCTTGAACTGTGAAAAAATCAATAGGGTCAATGTGTCTCTCTCGCACTGTGCATGTCTTTTTCTGTGTCTTTTATTTACAGCAGATGGTGAAATTTCACAGCACACAGCTCCACAGAGAAGTTCAACTTTTTAAACAGCGTAGGAAAATGTGGCTTTTGCTGCATTATTTTTGCCAACACAGACAAAAGTGATAATTAAATGAACTTTTTTCAACATTCCCAGTCGGCTTTTCTGGGAAAAATCAAAGTATATTGCAAATACACCGAATTTCCAAAGCACTTTGAGGAATGCTATGAGTGGGCTGTTTTCATTGTCCTGTACTGATCGTTCAGTGTGTAGGTGCTCCACACTGCTGCTTTGTGTCAGGCCTTGGTGAACTGATGTTTTTTTTAATCACACTGATTGGAGATCAGCTCACTGAAAGGTCAGTGTGTCTCGTGTTTTGAGGAGCTACTGCTACTGGGTGTCATCAACACCCTCTTGTATTCTGTGTGATTTTAAGATCTTTATTACAGGCTGTCTTGAGTGATCAGCTGCTTGCATTTTAAAGCTTGCTTTTTAAAGCTAGTTTTAATGCTGTTGTCACTGCATTATGACCCCAAAACAAACAAACACACACACACACACACACTTACTTATCTGTCTAACCCTAACACTACCAGGAAGCTTTCTGCATTTTTACAACTTATTTACTATATAAATTATCAACTTATAAGTCATCCAACACATGGCCTATTAGTGAGGGCAGAAATGTTTAAACAAGCATCAAAACAGCTTTGAAAAGATCCACATGAGCAGATTTGGGCAGATTATTAGCCTCCGACATCATCCTGCACATGTGTTTTGTAGCTGATCAGATGTCGTTTTTGAAACTGAAGCTTGTTTTTTCAAGGTTTTTTTTGCATGACAGAATCAACAGCAGGTGACCCAAGACAAAACATTCAAAAGATAAATAAAAAAGATGCAAACTAACCTTTACATCTGAAGCCCTAAAATGACATTTAAAATCATCTGTGGAGTGAAATGCTGTTCCTATCAGAATCCAGCCTGCATGGTGCCGGGTGCAAATTTCATGACAGGCAACTTAGCTCATTAATTTAGTCTTTTAAAAGCAGTTCCAACTGGCGTTAAAGGTCACTAGCTTTTGTCTGTGAATTTAAAATGTATTACGAATATCGCAGATGTTTTCTTTGGTAAAGATAATATTTCTCTGGGCAACACACAAACATTCACTAATATATCATGTTGCTATTTACGTGTTAAAGCAACAGAGGTAAAACTATTATTTTTTAAGACAAGCTTTACTTTTTTCAAAAACTTGACAGAGCTAGTTCTTAGCTTAACATGCTGCTAACTTTCCTACATTCAGATACATGGAACCAATCTGAATCCCTGCCACCCCACAATCTTAAAACTGTATAAATATACTTCTTATAATAAGCAGTGACTAAACTGTTCCATGTACCTTCCCGAGAGAGAAGCTCTTTTGATGTGGTACGCTCTCTTTCATTAGATGTACTTTGAGACAGGCCGAGTTGCCAAATTTATAACATCCTGTTTCAGTGCTTTGCAAAATGGTGAACAGCCCCTGTAATATCGTGCAGAAATCATCCCTGCGTCTAGGAGAGAACAAAGACATCAGGTGGTATTGTGTGAGAGAGGCTGCAGAAATAAAGCAGGAATTACCCATAATTCATTGCTGTCCAAAGGTGGTACAATTTCTGGACTGCTTACAACGACTGCAAAAAAAAATTACACAATATTTTTTTTGTTTCTGTGTGCCTGACATTCATAAATATTGCATGAAATGAAGATAATTTGTTTTTGTTATAGAAAGTACCACGATATCGTCTATTTTTATGACATATTTAGCATTCTCGTCCTGACACAACCAGCAACACACAGAAGACATTTTGTTTTATTAAAAATCCATCAAAACACAACTGACACATTTACAGTTGTTGTCTAAGACAGACAGTGTGTTTTTTCTATGTACCGGGACCAACATTAGCTGAGGCAGGCGTCAGTCTCTACTGAGTCATTTTTAGCCATTTCCATCAGCTCATCTCCAAGATTATATGTGTGTTTGCTTCAGTTTTTTCCTTAAATTTACCGTCGCTGCTAAACATCAGTTTCCAGCAGTAATCTGCTGCAGTCTATAATATGACTGCAGATGTTAAACCTTCAGTGCCATTACGGCTCGTTGCAAATAAAATGCATATTTGACAACGAGGAACTTGTAGAACCTGGGCCTCTGCAGTAACTAGTTGGTTAATGATGTCATGCCTGTTTTGGCATTATGGCTCACGTGAATCATTCTGCAGGTTTATTGGCTAATAAATCAGACCCACCTCTGGTCTGAAAGCTGCCTCTGCAGTACGGATTTGACCAGTGCGCCGGGCCGCACGCTTCTCTCCGGGGAGTTTTTAGGGCTGCCGTCGGAATCTCCGCTGTCCTGGTCCCCCATGGCTTTAACGTAACTGCTGCTCCGCATTCTCCTGCATGGAATCTCCTCATCTCTTCCTCCCCATTCATCCTGAGGGACCTGCGCATACAGACATGCACCAGTCACAGAAAGTGAATGTTATGGTTTTTAATTGTAAGATATTGAGTGACACACTCATTCATTTATACAGTACTGTCAAAAATTCTATAATGGAATCAAGGATGAGAGCGCGAGAAAGCGAGAGAGAGAGAGAGAGAGAGAGAGAGAGAGAGAGAGAGAGAGAAAGAGAGGGAGATCTAAAATCTCATCTCGCTCCCTAGTTCCCTATGACGTGAATCAGTACATTGTAAACAAATTCAGCACTAGAAGAGACCTTGATCCACAAACACTG
>JAZGTK010015590.1:0-13135 GCA_036877625.1 Ambastaia sidthimunki
CGTCTGTGACTCATTAAAGCGGAGGAGAGGTGGTAGCATGGTGAAAAAAAGGCAAAAAGCAGCCAAGAGAAAAATATTCAAGGCCAGGGCTATTTACAGCACTGCACAGAACTCACATTTGAGATGCATGTCAGTACCGGGTGTAAATCTGTCTCCTGACCTCTTGTGATTGGACCACCCAAGATTCTAATACCAGCTGCAAACTGGGGCTTTCTTCACGTGCGTAGTAGGTGACAAATATGTTTTGTGTCGACCGGCTGTAATTGGACTTTTCTTTGCTCCACTTTTCCAATCAGATTTGAAAATCAAGGGTTGTGACAGCAGAGAAAATAAAAACTGCTGCTGTCTGATTGTGATATAAATCAAGCCACAAGACACCATATGTAACAGTGATTTTCCCCAGGTTAGGGGGATGTTTTTAGTCACAATGCGAAGTGCATGTAACAAATTGTCTCATTAAAGGACTACATGTATGTATAACAGTTATGAATGTAACACATTGAAATAGAATTTATAGTCAGTCTCAGAATTATGCTTTCATAAAGGCCTACAGTACATATTATATTAAGTATTCATGAGTTGTTGGCATTATTCTTGATTTATTCTGTTACAGTGTGGAACTACGTTCACAAAATTGGATTCCTAACGCTCAGTTAGTAGAGCATTGTGTTATCAGTTCAAAGGTCATGGGTTTAATTCCCAGGAAACACACACACACACAGGCAAGATCTATACCTTAACTGCAATGTAAATTGCTTTGGATAAAAGTGTCTGCCAAATGTAAACTTTCAGCCTGTGAGCCTCTGTGCTACAGATACAGATAAGATACATGGCACAAATGTAATCAAAGCGTGATGGTGATTCCATTGTATCTTCAGGGACACTGTGCTCAGTCAAGTGCCATCGGGGGCTGCCAGCATCTGCCAGAGTTCCAGACACAGTTCTTAACTCACACTATTGTGAGTGGCCTGCAACATGAATAAATGAACACTGTATTGATCGGGGATCTCCCTGGTGTTTAAAGCCAGGCACGCACAGCTTGTTCTGCCCATTACCATTATTGTGATTAATGCACTTTGTTGTGCAAAGTCAATTTGCTACAAAAACATCTGTATAAAGGAGAAATGTAAACATACCTTATAAAACCACAATGGCTGTCTGAGGTGGCCGTATGAGATAATGTCTGGATTTGTTCAGCTTCTATTCTGTTTTGATAAGTGGAAAAATTCTCAGTCGAGTACATCATGGCTGATGTTGTACACACCACAACCACATCGTTAATATAGCTCACCCAGCGAACAGGTAACGATCTCAGAACGTTGGCTAACGTTCTCTCAAAGTTAGTCAAAATATTTTTGCAGTAATGTTAGACATTTTTTGACATTATATACCATGAATATACCATGAATTTTAAAAATGTTATTATTAGTGGAACTTTTATAATGCAACATTTTAACATTTTTGTTATTTAAGGGAAACGTTAGGGAAACGTTTTTCCAACAAAACTGTTACCTGAGCAGTCCGTGACAGTAACAGATAAACAAATGATTTACTGAAATGATTTACTGAGTTTTTATATGCTTTGCCAAAATTGTAATTGTTAACAATTACTTTAATAAAACTGTGTTGGCTCAAAAGTGTAAGAATGAAGATGAAAGATATTAGTTCAAGTGAATAATTTAATAAAAGCAGAACGCTCACACCTCGACAGAAAAAACACTCTGCTACACGCATCAAAGAGAGACCCATTACAAGCCTGCTGTACAACTTAGCAAGGATTCCGTTTCCTTTGAGATCAATTGATTGATGGTGGATAAGAAGCCAGCATGCTGTAACAGAAAAGCTTGCTTGTAATTGAACTAGAGAGATGTGTCATGTCTCAAAGGGATGAACCACAAATCAAACGAACAAGTTGTATTTTTCAAAACTTTGCTCTTAAGAGAGTTTCAGCATTTACATTTTAAATGACCAGTAGTTTTAAAATTGAAAGCATGCTATGGTGTCGAGGCCACAACCTAGCGCGTAGCACACTTTACATTTAAATTGCTTTAAAAAGATGCTTTTATCCAATGCAACTTACAGTGCTTTAAAGACATACATTTACATACATTTTATGACTATGTGCATTTTGATTGCGAGCATCATGCTTTAATAGTGCATTACAGGAAAGCTTAAATGATCTTATTACACGATTCTACATCATTTACTTCATTAAAAAATGCTATTTAAAAATCATACATTTTTGCTGGGAACCAAGCATGGCTAAAGCTAGCATACAGTATGTGTTATATTGAGTGATTTAGTTAAAAATCTTCTGGATGTATTTGCTTTCACTTATGCAAGACTCCTCTCTTTCTTCCTCTCTCTTTCAGTGCACAGAGCTAAAAGGAGCTAATGGTATCAGGGTCACAGCACTAAGACATACTTCAAAATTTATTCCATTACAGATGTAAATACACAGTCACCCTACCTGCACAGATGAGCTGTTGTCCTGTGAGCATAAAGCTTAGTCTCCCAGTGCTGGCATCAAATCCCAGTTTGCCAATCAGGGATGGGTACTGGGTAAAGTATACACAAACTGTACTTCAGTAAAAATACAGAGAGAACTATAAATGTTTTGAATGTTTAGTGTAAGTACAAGTGACAGTATTTAACTAAACATATGGGGTCTTAGCCTAATGGTTAGAGAGTCTGATTTGTAACCCAGAGGTTGCAGGTTTGATTCCCACTTCTGGCAGGAATCCTTGCTGCCCGGTTGCTGCAGTTCTGCCCACTGCTCTGTGTGTGTGTTTGGGACACCATACCTGATAAACTCTTTCGTTTTTCACTTTCATATCCCTGAGTGAAAGTAAAAACGTATCCAAATTTACCATTATTATTTAAAAGTACATTTTTAGCATTTCAAAATGTCGAAATCAAAAGACATTTAACATTTTCCCATTAAAGTAACTTTGACTGTAAACTGTTTCATCATGAGGTCAATGACCTGACTACGCTGAACTACATTATCCTGACTGAAGTTTTAGAACGCACCAAATGTTAATCTGTAAGCTTAATTATGATATATCTCCATCTTCAGCAATGGCTGTAATTTAAATATATTGCTTTAGGTCAAAGATTATGTTGTCGTGATTAATGAGAAGTCTCTTCATAAGGACAAATGGCTTTAGTTGTGTTCAAATTCAGTATACAATAAATTGAATGTCAGCAGCTGTAAAACATCAGCCGATCTTGTAAGAGAACAAAAGGAAGACAAATTTAAGTCACGATAACCTACGAAATATGTGCTTTGTGTTTTTGGAGGTCCAAATGAAGTGCTCTAATTTCCCCATCATTTCCTGTCCTCCGTGTGTTATTCAAACCTCTGTTCTGGGATGAGTAGTGCATTTGTTTTTCTTGTATATTGGGTTGTCATATCTCAGTTGGAAGAGCATTGCTGTAGTGGGTTTGATTTTCAGGAAACACATGTACTGAAACTGTAAAGCTTGAATGCACTGTAAATCGCTTTGGATTAAAGTGTCTGCCAAACGCAACTGGGAGAGCATGAGACCATGAGTATAATCAAAAGTAAACATACTGGAGTAAATGTAACGCATTACTGCTCAACTCTAATGACTTCTGAAGTCATTCTGGCACTAATGACTTCCTCATCTATCATTAGACAGCTCAACTGCATATTGAACATCAAGTCACAATCTGTTGCACTGATTTATTGGACCATGACAAAGCCTTGATGCAAATTAAAGATCAAAATAAACAGATGTTCTTCAAGGCTGAAACAAACCTCACAAGGGTCAATTAAAGATGTCACCTTTAATAATTCATTTATGATAGAACATCTGAACCTTTCTGACTATTAAGGTCATTTTTATCAAAGCAGGACCTTGTGCAGATTTACTTTCTCAAGGTCTCAGTGTGGCATGTGTTTGGAGATTAGGACTAAAGTGTAAAGCAAGGAAAAGCCACAGGAGAAAGAGAGGAGAAGGAGATTTGCGTGTTTGAATGCGAAACAGACAATAGAGAGCAAGAAAGAGAAACACGGGTGAGATAAAGGAAGGGATTTGAAACACAATTGCTGACAGTGGAGGTCACAGCAGGTGTGTGACTGCAGACAAACTCTTACAGCTCCTTCAGCCCTTAGTAACAAGCTACAAAGTTAACGGTTAGCGCCTCCAACCATGCGCTTGTTTTCCCTGGACCAAACAGATGGATCTGTGGATGGTGACAGAGGGAAAATAACAGTAATTATGTTTGAATCAGTCTAAGAGCCGGTCTGTTATTAGCCCCCCCGTTTGTTCTGCAGCCCATTCACATAGAAATGTACACATCCACTTATAATGTCAGTTTTTTTCCCCTGTTTGTTCAACAGTGGATGAGGGTTTAGATCACTCATCAAATGCCAGATGAAATGTGTCTGTCAGGTTATACATGAAACTTGGTGGTTATTTGCATTGGTTGCATCACAATCAATGTATTGTACATTATGTTTTTAAGATGGTTTGTTTTGATGGTCCTAGTGGCTCCAGCAGTTGTTTCTCTTTAAACATTTCTGCATGATTAGCTGTGTCCTTGGCTATTATGCATTTCAATGAGAATGTTTTGACAGCTGCAAAACAATAGCTGCAGACAACAGAATTGAATTAAACCAAGAGCCAAGATAACAAACTCATAATTCTAATCTGTATATAGGATTCCATAATATATTCTGTGCAATTAATTTATTAGAAATTAGAACTGACCCGGTTTGCTTTGTAATTTACCTATTCTTATTGTCAATATTTGGTGCATATTATTCACATAATTTGTTGCCCTTCAAAATCTTTCAAAATATAATTTGCTCAGCTTTTGAAATTCCTTTGCTTTCTGGCTGTTATCACCCTCTTTTGTTTTTACCCCTCTCCTCGAACCACTTCTTACAATTCAATTTCCAAACTCCTGATGGATCAAATTAAATCCTAATCTTTTTTCCTGTTGAATATATCCTGTTTCACTCAGAAATCCATGAAGTAAAATGGGTTGCGAACATAGCTTTGCATTGACTTTAGCTATAATGAACTAAAGTTAATAATTATCTTAACATGGTAGCACAAACTGTATAGGGAGACATCAAAGGAAGATTAAATGACTGTCAGAGGAAAATGAAATGTTTGCTCATCAACTGAGCTTTAGTTAATTCGCTGGTGTCCAGAGAGCTTCTGATTTAAAAGAGCCATAATGTATTTCAATACTAGACACTGCTTGATGTTCTTATTGAATCAAAATTAACAGGCAAGTGCAGAGATACAGTGAGTTTTAACAGGTATTAGTATGGCTTCCAACCCAGCTAACAAAGCATTAGGTTGTAAGGACGTATCTGTAACTTTTCCATTAAGTAACAAAAATGTTAAAAGCATTATTTTGAAAGTTTTATGAACATTCAAAATGTTCAATTATTGCTTGATTATAAGAACACTGTTCAAACATTTTTTAATTCTGTAACGTTTTTAAAACATTCCACTAACAACTAATAAGTAACGTTTTTGATATACATGATATGTAATGTTAGAAAAAACATTCTAACGTTGCTGCAAGAACTTTTTGATAACTTTGAAAGAACTTATGTAGCGCTTTAGAGAGCTTAAAGAGAGATTTTTAACATTCTGAGAATGTTTCATGTTAACTCAGTAAACAGTAAATAGGACCATAGCTCCTAAAATTTGCCAGTCACTCTACATCATATAAGTGATTAAATTCTGTTGCTTTGTGACTAATAATAATTACAGCCAGTGTGACACTGATGTTAACCAGCTGTTTGATTCTCAACAAAACGTCTCTCCAGTTTAGCACAGATTTTATAGCAGTCAAAAACTTAAAAGCCATGTTAAACTCTTTAATATTAAATCATTTCATCAATATCTCAAGACACAAAAGCTATTAAGTTCTAAATCACTTCACTTCCAGAAAATTTCTTAAACTCACTTGGACTCACGCTCTCTTGCTTTGACTAATCATAGTGGTTAAACTATTTTGTGTCATTTAATTTAGTTTTGCTGTCTTTTTCTCTCTCTCTCTCTGTCTCAATCGGTGCCCAGCTCCTATTAAAATATTTTACTGTGTATCTGTTTCGTTTTCATGTTCTAACAAAACTTTGACAAAATATAATTATCACAGCATATATATTTCACATCCTTTTTTAATATGCTGACACAATATTGCAATTACTACCTTATTCAGAATTTCCTGTTACAAGCAGTACTTAACCTTAGCAAATCGCTGTGTGTGGGTAGTGATTTGCGTTAGACAGATGCTGTCTGCTGTCGTCTACTCAGCTTATTAAAGAAAATGGACTCTCTATAAACAGCACAAGTCTGGCTGGGCTTATCTCCACTGGTAATGAGTTTATATATTGGAGGAAGGTTTGAGATCTGTTTCCAGCTCCCTATTTTTTGTATGTCGTTTAATACATCAGAGATAAAATGACGTATTCCAGATCTTCTTGTGGTGATAATACGTCCCTGGATGATTCAGTTCTTCAAACCCATGTGGGATTTGATTAGTATATCTAGATTGAGCTGAATAAGAAAATTGTGTGTGCTTGTGTTTTTTGTAAAGGGTTTATGTGAGGGTACTTGAACAGAGTAATGATGTCATCACATTAAGCTGCACTGACGTATATAGGGTGGATTGCCCTAATGTGGGACATTTTTTTGTATTGCGAACCTGTAGTATATTACAATGTTAAGCCAATATGGTAAATCCAAATAATATTATGTGATGTGACTTTGATCACGTGGCAGTACAGCTTTGATTTGTTTATAATTTGACTGGCATTTATTGGTTTGGGGGAGAGCCACACCCACTGAAGCTTAAGTGTCCCACATTAGGCAGTGTCCCACATTAGGACAATTCACCCTACATAGATATGATATTTAGTAAGAACCATCAAAGGAACATGTAACTCTTAACACAAGGTGATTGTAATAATAAATTCTGGACCTTAAAAGAACAAGAAAACACTGTCAGGGCAATGCTTGCAGTATTTTTTGACAGTTGTTAAAGCTGTAAGCAGTTTTTATTTTCCTTGGCACCATTTATTTTTCAGGTTGTGAACAGACCGACTACATAACACCCATTATCAAGGAAGCCCGGGGCGGATGAATCTCACCTCTACACATTACTGCTAATTTTAGTGTCATTATTTAGCGCATTTCTCTCTCGTCAGTCATCTTCTGTGTCGCATTATCAGGAGCTGTTGTGCAAGTTGTGCGTTATTAAACCCACTGTGAGGTTTACCGGGTGGCATCTGCCTTCTTTCTGAAAACAGTTTGGCTCCAGAAAGAGAAACACGGAAGAAAATGTCACACCCTTCCCACTCTAGCCTCTGCTTTTCAACTGCTGCATTATGGGAAAAAAACTGTACAAACAAGATCGAAAGCCTCTGATTTTTAGCCCAATTATAGTGACCCTCATCCCAGTTACCCAAGTCTCACATGCTTGTAGAGGCTGTTGCCATACCGTATGCCATGTTTAATCGTTATTTATTATTTATATGGCCAACGCAATTTACAGTAACGTATTATTGCTGTATCTATTAAAATAACAAAAACAAAAAATAATGCTATAATTAATCTTTAATTTTATTTATTTTGTTTTCTCTTTTCTGGCCAGTGAATCACATTAACAGTATGTGTCATCCAAATACTGGTGCTGATTTTTTTTTACAATGTGTAGTTTCAAAACTGTATGAATAATCATAGTTATTAATATCACAGTTATTGTCAATACCAGAATATTTTGAACCCCCCTATTACTTATTAAACTGTTAATTTATATCACTGAATAACTTTAATAACTGCAAACATCTACACAAATATAGTATGATAACAATGTTCTGTCTTTGTTGTTTTATAGACAGCTCAGACGGTGTTGTTGGTGGTCGCTGCTTTCCTCATCTGCTGGATGCCGCACCACATCATCGCAATGTGGGTGGAGTTTGGCCAGTTCCCCTTGAACGACGCTTCGTTCGCCTTCCGCATCATCTCGCACTGCCTGGCCTACGGAAACTCCTGCGTGAACCCCATTCTTTACGCCTTCCTCTCGGAGAACTTCAGAAAAGCCTGCAAGCAGGTCTTCACCTGCCGTTTTCTTTACTCTCCTCCACCCGTGGAGAAAGTGGTGCGGATTCGCATGGAAAACTTCTCCACCACACATTCCACCACTAACATATGAGACTTGGAACTTGTTAAGGTAGAAAACTATTATGACTATCACTAAATGGGGACAAAGAGGGTTTGTTGTTTCTGCTTTGTGGCATGATGTCATGAATTTCATCCGAGGACGTTTGCCTAACAAGGACAGTTTACAGTCACCATGAAATCAAAACACGCTATTCTTATTTTTATGGCATATTGCAGTGTTTATTCTAAACGATTTATCCATGCACATTATTTTTTTAAATTTACATGTCAGTCTGCTGCAAGCTTTAAAATACCTACTTCTCAATCAACTTCTCAAGTCAATCAATTTACAAAATTGAAATATGGAAAAAGAAACAAGCCACGCCCTCCATTTTTCTGTTTCTCTTTGAATTACCTGAGCAATGAAGTCAGAACTTTCGGTTAAAGTGAACTTTGTTACCTTAAGAGAAAAAAACACCCATTTAATGTATTAGACATTTGTTCTAAAAAAAAAAAGTGTGTTCTTAGAGTATTTTTTAATTTTAATATTTATGTACATATTTAATGTGTGTTTAATGTTTATAGAAATAAGTAAAATCTCTATAGTAATTCTGTTAATTATATGCTAATTTTTTTTTTTGAATAATTACTAAAGAACATGACAGTGTTTGTACTGTAGATGACCCAAAGCAGTGGTCTGAACACCATCTGTGTAGTTTATGTAGTATTTGTATAAGTCTTAGTTTATACGTCTTAGTTTTAACATGCCATAAACCTCAGTATTCAACTGTATGCTGAAATTTTGTATTTATCCAGTAACATTGCATTGTTTACATGTGTTATGTCTATTCTTATGATTATATATCATTTATGAAAGGAAAATATAAAAAATACCAAATTTAAAGAATAATAAATTGCATGTTTAAGTTTGTCGGCCCTCGGAGAGTAAGTCAGAATGGGTTAGTGTTTAAAATCTATATCTAAATGCTTATGTTTAACTGTTTGACATACTGGTGATGGTTCTAAACAAAAGACTGATGGAAACTCTTTGTGTGTGTGTGTTTATCTCTTACTAGTCTATTACTCACACCCCTCTGTGAAAAACCAGGACAGAAGCTATTATAAACATTGATTTTTTTAGCATTAGCAACAAGTCAAAAGAGTTTCAAAGCTTAAAAACTTCCCTTTGAAGTGACAAAAAAGAAAGAACATTTTCCAAAACGTCAGTTTCCTATCAGGTGTATGTATGCCTGCATTGTGACTCTGTCATTTACTTATGACTTTGATCCTTATAAAATACATCTGCAGTACAATACAGCTCTCACAATAATGCAACATAATAGTACCGCACAAAACAGTTTTCTAAGTGGCCTTGAAAATGACACTATTTCTGCACAGTTTGCTTCACCTCAAATGACTCTGCAGTCAAAATGGAGATTTGTAACTTGAGTTTTTCAATATTGGACAGAGGATTGGAAACAATGTCCTGCTGTACCATTTTTAAATTGCATTTATATGTTTCTATATATTTTAATAATGGGAATTTGCAAGGGAGTGATCTGGCAAAACAAAAAATCTACAACATAGAACCACTGTCCAAATATATCACTTCTGATGGTTTGCCTTTATGCATTAGGCCTACAACTAACAAAATGGAGAAAATATATGTGTATTTAAAAGTGCTTTAGTTTGCCTCGGTCTCATTTTCTTTAAATGAAGCCCATCAGGAAAGCCCATTATGAAAAGCTCTCTTCTCAATAACACTGCAGCAAAGCTGCAAATTTATCTCATGGCAACCCTCCTGTTGCCCATAATAAACAGTTGGTAGTGATGCATGCAGCCTCAATTCCAGAACTCTATCACGCTTACCACTATTAAACAAAAGATAACCATTACCAAAACATGCATAAGCATAACATCAGCTAATAAAAGGTAAACACGCTACTATGTCTTATGTAAATGTGTTTTAGTCTTATGAGCACTTGGAGTTGAGTGATCTAGGTTTTGTGGCTGTTTTAATTAGACTGTTTGTATTGTTGTGTTACTTGTTAAAGTAATAATGGCATTAACTATGAGCCTGCATAAATGGGAGGTTAATGACAAATGCTATTAAATAAACACATTAAGTTTATTAACAACAAAACCTCACATAAAAACTCATAGAATCACATGAAAGAAAAAAAATATTACATTAGTTTAGGCTTTGATAAACAGAAAACTTAAAGAAAAGTAAACTTCAGGACAAATGTTTCATTGTAAATGTTTATTTATAGTTACAATACAACAACAATAAACATGTTTAATTTAAAAATAAGGCTCATTTTGGTGAACTTAATATAAATAACCTTTTGCTCAATTGTCACTTTCTTTAAAGTCTGTTTTATGGCTGGGCTTTTTAATCTCTGACACCATACCAGGTAAGGAAGTTCTCCTCCTGGCTGCCGTCTCTATTTTTTGCACAAGTTCCACATCCCACTTGTGAGTAACAAAGCTCAGCACCTCCCCTCCACTGGTGCCACCTGCTCTCCCCACACGGCCCGCTCGGTGGATGTAATCTGTGTGGGATTCTGGAAAGTCATAATTGACAATAAGTCCAACCCTCTGCGTGTCCAAACCTCTTGAAGCGATGTCTGTGCAAATCAGAACATCCACATTTCCTTTCTGAAAGTTTCTGAAGATTCCTTCCCTCATGGCAGCAGGCATTTCTCCCTGGAGCCTCGTGTGACGAACGCCCAATTCCTCCAGCGAGTAGCCCAGCCAGTTAACAGTGGATGCTGAGTTGCAGAACACCAGAACACCTTTATGCTCCTGTTCAGCCTTCTTCAGAGCCTGATGAAGTTCTAGAATCTTCTCAGCACCTTTAACTCTCAGAAACGTCTGTTTCACGTGTGGCATGAGATAATGTAGCATCTGGCTTTTAACAATGACCATGCTGCCCAAGTCAGTTACCTTGCTGAGGATCTCCCCCACACCACCAGGAAATGTGGCTCCTACTACAACCAGCTGAGCTTTATGGGTGAAACCTACTGTCTCAGAGAGCCTGGATGCCACCTGGGCATGGGAGAGGATTTTTTCAAGCATTCCTGCAAAGCTGACATCAAACATGGTGTCGGCTTCATCAATCACTAGGAAGTTTAGTTCATTCAAATTGACAAATCGCTTCCAAAGGGCCTTTAGCAGGGCACCAGGGGTGGCCACTAAAACATCAGGCTGGTGTGCAAACGTTGCTTTGATGTTACCTACACCTCTCCCTCCACCCACAACTTTGACCACAAGCCCAAACTGTTGGCTAAGTGAACGAGCCACAGATGTTACTTGTTCTGCTAGTTCCCTTGATGGGACCATGACCACAGCACGGATATTTCTCTCCATGTCTGTGATCCCCTCTAACTGCAGCTTGTGGATAATGGGGAGAAGATAAGCCAGTGTTTTACCACTTCCTGTCTCTGCAGCACAGAGAACGTTACGTCCCTTTAGTATCTTTGGAATGGTTTGCATCTGCACTGTGGTGGGGTGAATTATATTCTTATTCTGTAAGTTCTCTACCAGTTCTGGACAAATATTAAAGTCATTAAATGTCTGTTTGTGACCAGGGCTGTCATCACCCTCGCTCTCCTGTTTTACCATGAAAGGTGGAGCACTCTGGATGCTGTTTATGGTGAAGTAATCCCCCAATGACTCCCTACTTTTCCATCCCTTAGAAGCAAGCACAGGTTGCTCGAATTTCCCAAGTGTATATCCGACAGACTGGTTTAGCTGAGGGTTTTTGCTCTTTATCAGCAGTCTGCCAGCCTTGACTGTTGGAAGCTTGTTGATTTTTTTGGTTTTTATTTGTTTGATGGTTTCTATGCGCTCTTGCATGCTTTTCGGGATGCGGATTACCACAGACTGTGAAGTTGCAGTTGTCATTCTGCGTACACGGGTATCGATTTGTCCACAAATTAACGGGACGTAATACTGCGAACTAAAACAGTTGCGTGTTAGATGTCTGGAAATCATAACCGCAAAGTTTCCGACCTTTACTGACTGCATTGTGGATATATGTCTGCCGGAAAATTAGAATCCAAAGTTAATATTATCGCAAGACCTTTTAATACACACATTGACTCGATACGGTAACGCTATCACATGTACACATCCTTGAGACTTCTTGGCGCGGAATGATGACGTTAACTCATGTCGGAACGCCAAAATTAAAGCCCCATTGATCAAGGTCAGTCAAATCTTACTGCCTTTGTTCATCATAAAGTAGCGGTATGATATGTATTGTTATGTTATTTTTTTATCCTTCAAATACATTATAATGTATTATGAGAGATGTATTTTAAAAGAGAATTTGTCCACTGTAGTAAACATTTTGCATTATGGATACTGTGTATGGTTGTAACGTAAACCTAAGCAAATTGACAAAAGTGCTTCAAAAGTTTGCATCAATTTGCATCATTTTCAACAGTTCCATTAAATAGTCCCATTAGAACTGAAAACTGTAAAGTTGTCCACAATACAATTTCAGAGGGTTAATTTTTCCTGTCATAAAGAAAGTAAAAAATTTTTAGAGAACGTTTTCAATAAACACACATACAACATTGCAGAACTATTATGGGTTATTTTAGGATATTTATTTATTGATTGATTGCATGTCATATTCATTTAAAAGTATACAGTAATTGTTGAACTTGTATAAACAAGTTAATCAAAATTTAAGTCAGGCGATTACAGTTACTGTGATATTGTGACCAATAAAATGTTATAGAACCAGCACTAAGGTTCACATGTTTGCCTGAACATACTAAATCTGTGGAATAAGTATTCAGCAATTTACTGCATGTGTTATGGACCCCTGACAGCTTCATTAATCTCCTGTGCAGCCTGAAACAGCAGAGGTGTGCTTCCACTGACCTGCATTCACTTATCACTGACATTCAGCTCTGTCTGCAAAGAGAGATAAACAAACTCCTGTGGTTTAAGTGTTAGAAGGC
>JAZGTK010015592.1:0-13135 GCA_036877625.1 Ambastaia sidthimunki
AAAATGAGGGTAATGTTTTAGGATGTCTAATTTAATTCTTACAAATCTTATCAGTTTTTGTTTTATTGGACAGACACACAGAACACCCATTGAATAGACTATATGTCTTTGTTTTAATTTAGGTTATATTAAATATGGTGTCTAACCTAATAAAGGTCTGTTGGATAATACATGAAGAATGGAGCAAAATTCATTTTTTATTGTAAAATTACTTATATGGAGGTGATTCAAAACATATGCAGGTAGACGACAGCAGAATCTTGTTTAGGCCTATTTTGTGGTGTGGTTAATTATATTATGGCACACTGAAGTTTTGTTGTCAGTATATGAACTTTTAACCCTCATCACACTCCATCTTTTGGTAAATATGTTCCTTAGCTTCTGCTTCTCTCAGGAAGGTCCTTTTCTCCCTCACTGCTCACTATTTCAGACTAGAGGAGGGTGGCGAGCGTTCCCTCTGCATCACGTTTGCCGCCTTTTTCTTTGTTAAAGCCATGGCTATTCTTATAGTCACAGAGAACTACCTGGAATTCGGCCTCGAGACAGGTACAGTATCAAGTTGTTTTGTATGCATGCTGGTTTGTCTTTTATACATAAAAGACATTGAAAATGCATTGACTTTCTCATTATATAATTAAATATGTGGAGTTTTGAGTTGTTAACAGGGTTCAGATTTTGCGCTTGCAATGTTTGCAAGCCATGAAACAGTATTTTGCATTATTTAATTTAAAAAATGTTTATTCAACATGACCAAGAAATTATTTATCTTTTATTACATATTTGTCACTCACAATATCATACATTAGTCATACTAGTCAAAAGTTTAGAAGCACTTAATTACCTATTTTTTTAGAATAATAGTCTCATAGAAACTTTAAATAATAAATGTAACTTTGGTAATAATCTTGTGACAAAAAAAAAAATCAAAATAAGTTTTAAGAAGTGTTCCAATCATTCTTTTTTTCTCCATCGACAGGCTTTGCTAATTTTTCTGAGAGTGCTGTGCAGTTTCTGGAGAACCAGGGCCTTGAGTCCCAGTGAGTAGCATTGGCCTGTATACCACCGTCACCTTTGTCACTACCAAGGGAGCGTGTGTTTACAGTATACCATGTCTGTGGGTTTGGATTAAGCTGTGTATGTGATGGTTTGTGATTCTTGCTGTGAACAGGCCTTGCTCTCTTCCTCTGTCTCCACAGGGGCCCTATATCCAAACTGACCTTTAAGCTTATCCTGGCTCTGCTCTGCTCTCTCATTGGAGCCTTCCTCACCTTCCCTGGTCTGCGATTGGCCCAAATGCATCTTGATGCCCTTACGTTTAACAACTGCAAAGTCACACAGTAAATATTGCCTAAAAAATACAAACCTGATGATTTTTTTATTATTTTACTATTATTATTTTAGAGCATAAATAGTGCAGTATGTTTTACACTGTTTATAAGCAAGATTGTTACATTCAGCTGTAGATAGTTACATTTGTACTGTAATATAACTTTGACTTAGTATATGTTTTAAAATGATATATTTTGTCTGAATTCACCTAGTCTAACTTTTAAACCTAAATTCAGCTTATGTTGCTTTTATTGAAAAACTACAGCCACCAATGACAGTGTCTTATAAATTCATGCAGAGTGCTAGTGTGTGAATGTAACATCAGCAGGTTAGCACATAAGTATTATAGTAGATGGACCTGGTCTCCATTTTCAGCCTGCATTGGGCTCTAGGGTGCTGTGCTATGAATAAGGGGATAGGCACCACACACTTCACCTAGCTAATCCACAGCATGGCCAACTCTGCATACCTTCTTTGGTTACACTATAAATCTTACAGTTAGAACTCTCTCAGTCCTGGATTACATCTTTCCATGCTTCTAGTACTGGAGAAATTGTGTATTTAAAGTAATGGCACATCATAATAGTTGATGTTTACCAGCCTGCTGATAATACCTTTTGAGTGATTTATTTGTTTTTCTGTTTACCCTTTAGGACTTTGCTGCATATCAACTTCTTGTCTCCTTTAATCATGTTACTGCTGTGGGTGAAACCCATAACCAAGGATTACATAACAAATCCCACATTCGGGAAAGATAATGTGCCTTTGTGAGTATTTCATTATTCAGTATAGCTTAATTATTTTTGTGAATGCTTGTTTTGAATGTTGCTTAAATCTCATACCATGAAATTTGTTTTTACAGTGTTTTTGTGAATCTTTACCGTACTATTAAATACAGTATTTGGACTCTGATACTGATGCATACAGACCAAGTAGCATTTATTTTGAGGAAAAATATTTAATTTGATAGATATTAGAAAGATATTTGAGTTAACAGTTTGAGTAACAGTTTATTGGTTTATTATCAAACTTGGCAGAACATGTCTGTAGCGTCTCAGTTTTCTTTACCCTTAATAAGTTTGTCTCACATTCTTGCTCAGAATGTCTGAGAAGACGTATGACACGCTGCGTCTTTGGGTGATTTTACTTCTGTGCGTACTGAGACTAGCCATGATGCGACACCATCTCCAGGCCTACCTCAACCTGGCCCAGAAAGGCATCCTGCAGATGAAGAAAGAAGCAGGACGAATTAGTACTGTGGACCTCCAAAAGATGGTGTGTAGCCCATGACTAACTTTCTTGCTATGTTTGAACTTATACAGAAGAAAAGGAAACTGGCTCTTTTTTTGGCTGGTCATCACATTATAAGATTGCTGAGGTAGTGCGCAACCACATCTTTCCTGACAAAGTAATGCTAATGACATGCAATTGAGTTATTGCTATGCATCACCATCTTATTTTGCCCGATATGATCATTACCACATTAAGTATTCTGCCTTTAATATGGTGCCAAGGTCATTCTTGTGATGTCTCATTTGATACTGTTTAATAAATGCACTCAGGGACCCTCTTGTGGTGTCGACTCCAGGGGCCTACATTACTGCGTCCACATTCCTCAAAGGTGGAAATATGTTGGTACGAAAAAGGAGTATGCGGTATTGTTGCCCTCAAAGCTCCAAAATGAGGAGGCTATTTGAGTTTAGTGGAGCGCAAGGATCAAAACCCACAGCACTCCACAGCTGGAGCTGAGGAAAAGAGGCCGTTTGATGTTCCAAGCCATAAGTGAGACTTGCAAATGGCTGTAGAGTCACAGGGGTGTCTAGTCTTACATCTGCTGCAGAATCATATGCTCATAGCCTCCCTCTGTACTTAAGCTCCCAGTGATGGTTTCAGAAAGTCTGTTTGATGAGCTCGCCTCCTGTGAAGCTGCTTGTTTTGAAGTAAATTTGCCTAAATGTTTTAACTGCAAATTTGTTTTGCCACACAGGTCGCCCGGGTCTTTTACTACCTGTGTGTGGTAGCTCTACAGTACGTTGCACCTTTAGTGATGCTATTGCATACTACCTTGCTGCTAAAGACTTTGGGTGAGTGTATTAAAGTCTTGTCGACAAGTTCATGCTAAAATAACTACAGTTGTCCCTGAAGGCTTTCTTGAATTTTTTATTTTTACATTTCTTTTAACCCTTTAGGTGAATACACATGGGTTGTTTACCCTGAAGACAGTTTGCCCTGTCTACCAAATGAAGACTCTAACCCTGCAGAGGTGGGGCAAGCAGAGATGCAGGCCTCTCAAACTGTGGCCCAGTTATCGGTTGCTCTTGGGGGGCTGAGGACTGTGTTCACCCCTTTGCTCTTTAGAGGGATCCTGTCCTTTTTCACTTGGTGGATTGCTGCCTGCCTATTTGCCACCTCTCTCTTCGGCCTCTTCTACCACCAGTACCTGATGGCAGCATAGTATTGGGGTGGTGTGGGGTGTCGACCTTCTCTGACTGAACGGTGCAGCACGAGAAAACATTCCCCTTTCCTGCAGCCATATCAGAGTTCTTCTCTGATGGACTTCCTCCAAAGACTTTCAATTATTTGAGGACAAATTTAGGTTCAGCCTGACAAATACAAAAACAACAATAGGAAAATTGAAGTCATTGATGCTTCAAACCAGTCTGACAGCTATAACAATGAATGGAGGATGGCCTCCAGAAGAGTTCTCAAAAATTAATGCTGATTTCAAAGGGGGTGGTGGCCTTGAACTAGCACAAGTTTGAATAGCTTTAAGTTTTAGAGAACTCTGGAAGAGCAAAGGGATCCTTTTTGGTCTTTGATATACTGTATTTTAATTTTCAGAGTTCAGAATGGATAATAGGTGAGTTTCAACAGAAAAGGATTTTAATAGTTTGTTTTTTATTCAGTTTCTAACTTCAGTTCTAACTTCTCCAAAGCAGAAGCTGTGCTTTAGGTGAAGCTCTTACTGCTAATATGTGAAGAGTAACAGTGTTTTAATCAAACATAAGTAGGGCGAGGGGAATGATCAAAGAAGTGTATGTATTAAAGATGTATTTATTTGTCCGTTTCAGATGGACTGAAGCCAGCGCTCACAGAGAAACTTTAGTTTGTCTGTAAAAGACTGAGAGCTAATTTAAGTGTGTGTGCGCGCGTGTGTATGAGTAAATGTCGATTCATGTGTCAATATCAGTGCCTGCAGGCTCCAAGTGACCCCTGTTGCTTGTGGGTATAAATCTAAAAAGGGCATTTTGATGAAGCATAATAGCTCACTCCTGTCTGGAGCCTCTGCTCTTCTGGTACCCTTCCCAGTCATTTAACAGGTCAAATATTTCACTTTGAATTTTAGGTCCAATGACATCAAAGAGATCCTGTTAGCATCCTTCATGTTTCTCTATGGAGTGTATTGATTTTCTGTAATAGATTAAATAACTGGGTTTATTTTGTTTTGTGTGAATGTGCCAAGTACGCTTGTACTCCCCAGTGAGTTATACAATACTGCCTGCTGAAAATAATTTACATTTATGCATTAGCAATGCTTTTATCCAAAACAACTTGCGGTGCCTTTAAGGTATACATTTTCATCAGTATGTGTATTCCCTGGGAATCGAACCGACAACACGGTGCTCTATACTTTGTGCAAATAACGCAGTTCCCTACCCATCAGAAGTGCACATGTGAAAGCACTGAGTATACAAGACAAGCAAAACATTGTGCTCGATAAAAATAAAAAAATCGTGTTTTAATTGGATCTACTACAACATTATGAGATTTTGGCACTACAGTTACAAATGTAGCACAGAGGCATGTTTGAGGCATAAAGGTTTTTTGTAGTCTTTAAGTGTTATTCTACTATAGTCTTAGCTGTATTTTTTTTTACGTGCCAATGCGTTACTTCTGTAAACTGGTTTTATTTAAACAAAACAACTAAACCTGAGACTGTAAAACAATGGCTAAATATCACAGTTTTGGCTTTTAACAAATATCAGTTACGTATGATTTGTTGGTGTTACAGGTACATTTATATTGTGAGGGGAAGTCAGTTACAATAAACGACACATCTTACAGTCAAAACTTGTTACTGTAACTGTTCCTGTAGTTCAATTGGCAGAGCATTGCATTGGCTGTGCAAAAGGTTGTGGGTTCAGGACCCAGGGAACACCCAGGCTTATAAAATGTATAATTTAATTGCACTGCAATTCACTTTGGATTACCGCAAGCATAAATGTAACTGGGCAGTAAGGTGTTGAATTTTGGTTTTCCTAAACGGTTAAGGCTAAATAATTTGCCATTTGTTTTCTGTGTGATTATCAAGCTGTGATGATTGATACATGATGAGAGGTGATCATTTTAGCTGAAACAATTCACAACCTTTGATAATCGTCAGCTGGGCCATTTTAGTTTTACACGTACCTGTAGTGTTTTGTCCTTTTGCCTTACTTTGATTCTTTCCCACAAAAAAAAACTAAACAAGTGACCAAGGTTTTTTAAAACTGTTAATTGTACTAAATATAATCCCCTTTAAGGTATTTTTAATTAGCACGTCTAACCAGAATGCCAAATAACAGTATATTACACTCAGAACTGATCCATGTATCCAATTGTTAAGACACTGACAAATCATGTTTTTTTTTTTCTCCCTAATTGTCAATATTCCGGTAGAGGAGAACTGGGTGTTGTTTTAAAATTTGTGAGCCTAAATCTGTTAGTCTTAATTTAATGTATTTTAAGAACTTATGGTCTTTATTTATTACTTTACAGTTTGTTTAATAAATGATTGTCAAGAAAACCATGATCAACCTTATTTTTTTTGTTTTACAGTGTTCCTGTAGCTCAGCTGGTAGAGCATTGCGTTAGAAGCGCAAAGGTTGTGGGTTTGATCCCAGGGAACATAAGTACTGATAAAAATGTAAGTCGCTTTGGATAAAAGCGTCTGCCAAATGAATAAATGTAAATGTTTTAACATTATTCTTATTCTTTCAGGGTTTTATTCCATTTTTTTAAGTTTAAATACACTTTTCCTTGTTAGTCTTATGGTGAATAAACATATGGTGAATAGATGTGACTTGTGCAATAGAGGAAATGAATTGTCCAGATCTTGCACGGTGAATAGGCCTCATCAAGTGATGGTGTAGTAGCTGTTCTGAGTGCTGTTGTTAATATGAAATGGAACATTGGGCTTCCTCGTTTGATTACCACTCTTGGATCAATGAGACAAATTCCAAAACAAACAGCCAAAGAGGCTCTTTTCTTTAGAGGACTCCATTCACACAATCCATTCTATCTCAGGCCCACCAAACAACTCTATTGAGGGTCGTCATTCCTGCTGCACGAACGAGGGAATCTTCTCGAAAGGTATCTTTTTAATGACTGAACCGTGCCAAATAATGAGAGTTTCATTGTGTTAGCTCAGAGCGGCAAAATAAATGAGAACTTATAATAATGGGTGACCTAATTTATCTTTATTGACCAGAAAAGATGGAATGTGTTTGCGATTATCAAAGTTAAAGACGCTTAGATTTTGCCAAGGAAACTTATTTAAGGACAGCTGGAAATTTACATTTATTCATTTGGCAGAAGCAAAGCGACTTACAGTGAATACAAGGTATAATTTTTTTTTTTATCAGTACTTGTCTTCCCTGGGATCGAACCCACAACATTTGCGCTTCTAACGCAATGCTCTACCAGTTGAGCTACACAGGAACACAGTTCAGCTACACAGGAACACAATTTCTAATAATTTCCTTTTATAAACAGCCATGTTTGTAAGTGAAAAAATAAATCATGAAATCATGTTTTAAGTAGGAACTCTTAATCTACTATATAATGTACTATAATTATTAAGTTAACAATTGGGGGTGAATGGTGATTGAAGTGTGAGTTTAATGTAATTAAGATGCGAAATTACTGAAGGTAGGAGAATGCTGTTAATACGACATTTAAACAGAAGTGACTGCCACCTTGTGAAAGCAGCGGGTACTGACAGACTCGTAAGTGAACGGACTCTGCATTGAAAGGTCTGCTGCATAGATAACATTTAACATGAGAAAGGCTTTGTTTCATTTCATATCATATCCATATATTTTAAACGAACAGTGCAGCTACATCTGGTCCCAAATTAAATCTCTTTATCTCGAGGTTATCATGGTGTTTAGCATCAGAAAGAAAAGGTATGAAATATAATAAGAAAGTTTAAACATTTTGACTTTTTAAATCTTACACGATTTACAAAAGATTGTGTAGATTAGGTGCAGTATTGATTTATTGATTTAGTATAGAATTTAGTGACTCATTTGTATTGACATGCATGTTTAAAAAAATGCAAGCACAACCATCATCAAATATGTAATTTTATGTACAAAGATAAAAAAAATTATATCATGTAGATATGTATTCTATTTTGTGTCTGCTAATCTATAATCATCTTTAGCCCTCAGTTGACCTTAATGAGTCCCCTGTGTCACTTGATTGAACTGTGGCTAGTGGTTCAGGGGCAGCAGAGGTCAGCGGCCAGTCAACCGAAGCCCCTCTGGAACAATGACATTCAGATTCCAGCATACAAGCACTATTGCTGAAGGTTCGCAGCATGTGTATGAGTGTAAAGAGAATAAACACATGCCTTTAAGTGTATTTCATTATTTGTTTAACAAGGATAGTAAACAAGAGCTTTTTCTTTAAAACAGTTGCATTTTCAAGTATTTTATAACACACTTTATACATGCACTAAATGACTGACGTGACCAAGTTAACAATAAAATATATTAATAATTAATGACAAAGCTGAGCCGCTACTGTATTTGTGAATTTATTAATCAAATGGAAAAATACTGTCTCAATATGAAATAAGTACTTAACATAAGAACAGATTTTTATCTGCTTTTTCCTGAAAGGAAAGTTGAATTGCAGTGAATAGCAAACATTTTTACACCAATTTATGACTGTGATTTAAGGCATTATCCCTGGAGATGCACAGACGTGTTAAACGCAGAATATGTCTTGTTGCATCTGTTATTATGTGTTTGTAACTCAGAGAAGTTGCTTCATGCATGAGATTTGCTTCCATAATCACAGACTTCCGACTGTGATTACTCTCCTTCAGCTGCTCTTGGTTTATGTGGGTCCATAGCAATGATTCTATACAGCAGTATTTTTCACTGGGGAATTGTTGCCACTGGAGACAGTTGCCAGGGTGCAGTAGCTGGAGGAATACTTCTGTCTATGGTATCCCTGTAGGCCACAGGAGCTGACTGCCCATAAGTCACCAGTGGAGGTGAGAAACTCATTTTGTGTCGTCTGTTTGCTGGCCTGAAAGACAGGGGAAATAAAGGTTAGTCTGTATTAGTCTGTAAGTTTGTAAGGATGTATTTCAAGTGCAGTAAAGATGTGATGTGCTCCCATTGTGTGTATGGCCCCTGCTCGTTGGTAAACCCTGCCCATTTACAAACAGATTGCCACTGTTACCTAGCAACAATTTAATTAAGACAGTATGGGCAGGATGAGGCAGTTTTTTTTTCCTCAACATGATTTATTTTTGCATATAGCATTATTGTCAATGCTTAAACCTTTCTGTTGTCTAGAAAAAAAATTGTGTGTGTTTTAAATGTTTTTTTGGCATGTATGCTTTAAAAGATATGGAATATTAACAACTTTTTTTTAAACATTAAAAACATTTTTATATTAAAATTTATTAAAAAATACTATAAAATAATACTTTGCATTTAGTGAAAATTTCAGCTAAACAAATGTGGCTACATAACATGTGACTTTTCAACATGTAGCTGTACATTCAATTTATTCAACAGCTGTGCATAGAGGGAGATGCGGGGTTGGGGTGGAGATTTTAATTTTAATGTGGAAAATAAAATGATTTTATAATTGTAATGTCTTTGTGTTAAAAATTACTCACAGTGTGTCAGTTTCAACAAATCAAAAAATAATTCATTTTGCCAACGGCACTTCCTACCATAAAAAGGTGATGAATAAGAATTTTAGATCAAGCTCCAAGAATGACAAACTTGTTTAACAAAGTGTTTTAGATAACTCATCATCTGGAAGTGCTGTGTGAACCATTATTTTTTTTGTCAATTTAAAGTTTAGGAAAACACACAGAGTGTTTTCAGATGGTTTATAGACTTGCGCAAGCAGATGGTCCAACAATAGAGTATAATATCTGTTCCACAGACCCACTAAACAAATATTTTCATTATTAAACAGCTGACACCTGGCAGTTAAATCTGCCAAAATTATATTCATTAAATTACTTTTCACATATTAAACATACATGGAGGTATATATGGTTGTCTTAGGCTATGTGAAGTGGTTGTGACAGCAAACCATTTAACCTACTTGGAGCTGATATGATATATCTGGTCTATCATATATAGTTTATTACAGTATACTTGACAGAAACATTTAACAGACTATAAACAAATTTTCTTTCTCTTGGCCAACCAAAGTACCTGACAGGATCTCTGCTGACATTATGGCATCAGGAGTTGTGCCCACAAAATTGGACCTAGACATTCACAATACCCTGGCAAAAAAGTGTTTGAAGCCTGTCTTATATGAGATTGTAGGTTGGTGGGAAAGGGTACGAGCAGTTGTTTGGATCAGTTCACCGGCCGTGTGTCTGCTATTCCAGACACACTGCCCGTCTTATAATGGTGACAATGATGGCAGCCCAACCTGCCCGCCACTCCAGACAATAGGAAAGGCCTGAGGCCATATGCTGAGCCTCTTGACATGGGTTCGTTTGCAGGATTGTCTGTGGGAAAGAGGGGATGAGGACTACACCAGACAGCAAAGGTCATAAGGGTCTACTAAAACCAGACTCAGGGCAAGGTGGTCGAGCATCCAACAAAACTGTTTAAAAAAGGCTGACAAAAAGAATAGTATTATTTTTTAGGTTCCTGTTATCTGTAATAAGCACCACTGTCATTTATATGTCCCTTTATTCGTTAATTTAAACTTTTTATAGTCAAATTATAGTGAACAGTACAAATTAATTGAATCATAAAAATGCATGTTTCTCAAATAAAATAATGAGACATCACCATGGCAACAGCTGCTTATAATTAGCTGCTATTATTTGGTGCGCTATATTAAGAAAAATTTTACTTATCTTTCAAATACAAATATATGCTATATCCCAAAATCATTTTGATTATTGCATGTGATGATTAGCATGGGCAATACAGCTGTTCAGCTTTGTATACAGGTACACAATTGGACAAAAGATGGAAGGCCTTAGGCTGCTCCTCTTAGGCAACCCTTCCCCCACACTCCAGTGTCCCCTCCTCCCTTGTCCTCAATACCACACAAATAACCATCTCGCTTCTAGTACCATGTTAATTAGCGTGTAGATAACTAGCTGCACCCTCCATTCACACTTTGTACCCTCTTATTAGCATGACACAGGTTAGCGGCTGCCACGTATTGGCCTCCTCTGCTCCAATCTCTTTGGGCCCCTGATTAAAAAGAGAACCCCTCAGAACACAAATCTTCTGTCGCCTTTCATCCATGGCCTTATATAACTTGCTTCTCTAATCCATGTTGGCACTGCTAACTGTCAAGACTACCTGTTCTTTTTCTTCTCATCGCCTCAGTCCAGCCTCACTTCAGCTGGTGCCCCTTCAAGTAAGAGTAATTGTTGCTTTCACCTGAAACCCAAGCCTTACAGATTTAATTCTGACATACGGGTGTCGCCCAGAACAAAAGAAAACAACAAAAAGTGGGTCAACGTTAGCATTGAATGAGCTGGCCTCTTTTGTGAGGTCACTTTGTAGCTCAAAAATGTTCCCCCGTCATAATCCACTCTCGTTGAGAGCATTATTCCTCCCTGGAATGGATCACACCCTCTCTATCTCTCCCCCTCTCTATCTCACCCTCTCTGTCTCTCTGAAGAATTCAGACCCAAATGTGATACCCCTATGCAAGCTCAGCTCAACAGGGTCTCCTCCTGTTTTGCTCTGATTTCAAGGTAAAACGTCTCATTAGCTCTGGCCCTTGAAAGACGCCCGCTCCATCTCATATTCAGTTATACATTCCCTTTGAATAGCTTGTGAGAGGCGGAAGGGAGAGAAAGGAAGGCAGGGGTGAGAGCTGATCCAGCTACCTGAGAGAGAGGGAGGGGTGAGCCTGCTGAGGCCTCTGTAATTTCATGCAATCATTACTGCCTTGTGCCACAGACACATTCGGCTGTCATTTATGCCTTACTTGAGGATAAAAGCTTTTCTAGAAAACGGAAAGTAGAAAGTGTCTCCAGGTTTGTGTATTCATGGTATGCAGGATAAAGGAAAAGAGCATGTTTAATGATTAAATTGTTTAAAATCTTGCTAAAAGTGATTAAAAAACATGTTACATGCTTTTACATCATTGAATGTTACAATTTGGTTTATTATATGGAGGCCTTTAGAACTGTTGTAAATGGAAAATGTGACATGCTTCATATCTTTTATCATTTATATCATTAGTAGTAGTAATGCTAGAAATAGTAAAAATAAAAGTAGTAGAATTAAATTATTCTATTTATACAACCTTTAGTTCCAGTGCTGTGCTCTGACTGGACAAGTGGCCTCCAAGAAATTGATATTTAGTGTAACAGCATTTGGATGCTTCACTAACTCTGCTTGTTTGCAGTGGAACTATTTTGATTACTGGAGAAAAACAATAACGGACTATATTATATCTAACATGTGTCGATAATGTATTGTATAGGAAATGGTAATATTAAATTTTGTGACCTCATGCCTACAGTTAAATCACATGTATGATAACACTCAGTGCAATACTCTTGCTAGTGTGATATTAGTTAATTATATGATGTATCATGTATTATTAAAATGTTATGACCTGCTTGGAGCACTAAAAACACCATAGAAATGTGTTTTTCGAGGTAATTAAAATTCAAACATAATACAAAGGCTACTTTAGAAAAATTTAAATGGCTTTACTCAATGATTGTCATCATATTCCTCAAACATGATTTTACAGTAGTTTAAGAACCTCGAGATACAGGTTCATACCCACACATGAGACACCAGGCCTTGATGCACCAGAGCACAAAGCTTGACTTTGATGCGACCACAGTGACTAATGATCAAGCCAACCCTCACATCTCACAGCCCTCACATAGACTGGAAGAGTTGTGCCGTCTCTAATAAGGACTCTAGCTGTATATAGCTGACAAGGGCTATCAGAGCCAAAGAATATGGCATGTCTACTGAGAAGTAAAGAGCAGAAAAGCTTCTGTATCCCCCAAACCTAGTTAAACTGAGATGAGAGTGTGCTTAACTGTGATGTCTTGAAAGCAAAAGGTTTTAAAATAACTATAGGTTATGTCCTCTGCTCATGTTCAGAATGGAAACTAAAGGGATATGAAAATCACAGTTAGCTCTTTTTTATTCCATGTTTTCAAGATATTCCTTTAAACTCACCAACTCACCAGATGTAATGACCCAGTTTTCTTTAAAGCAATGTGTGTGTGTGTGTGTGTGTGTGTGTGTGTGTGTGTGTACATGAGAAGATTTCAACCTCAACTTTTGAAGCTTGTAATTTACTGTTAATCACTGTAATTAATTGTAAACTAATTCACGATTCACCTTAAGAATATTTTTAAAAGTGTCATGTTAAGTGAAGCAGGGATTTGACAAGTTCTACATGTAAAAAAATGACTAAATGCTACTTATTTTCATCACTTTAGCTATTTTCTTACTCATGCCCTTTGGGTTGTAAACCTGACTGACTTGCTAGACAAATGCTAGACAAATATCTGCATTTTCTAATGGAGAGAGATCTAGGAACACGACTC
>JAZGTK010015593.1:0-13134 GCA_036877625.1 Ambastaia sidthimunki
TGTTTAACTGCTCACAAACGAACGTCACTTAAACTTGTCGATCTTGTTACATGCTCTGAAGCAGCACTGTCTATCAGTAAGAAGTGTGTTTTCTAAAGGCCACAGGAAATAAAATTTCTTAGAGTTAAGTACAATTATGAATGTTTCGCTGGACGAATGCATTAATTAATTGTTATTAATTCTGCTTAATCAGGTAAACATATATATACATCTTACAATAATTAGTATAATTAATTACGGTTAATTATACTTATTATTCCCTTTGAGCTAAGGCTTAAATTNCCTCGTTTCAGCGGAAGGGCGATAGTGTTTTAAATAACGCTTTCCAACCCGGCTGATACATCTCTTATTAGGTGTATTAAATATGTACTAATTACCATTTATTCACATGTCAAAGAAAAACTATTTGTGACAACATAAAGTGAGTCCAGCTTTAACAATGACCCAGAGCTGAGTTGAGGCAGGAAAATTAAAGAGCAGGGATATTGATCTCCATATTTACATGCAGTGGTAGACAAATTTCTGTCCACACGTGCAATTTGTAAAAAAACACGTGCAGGTATGTAAAAAATGGAACAGTAACACCAATAGGTTTTCCACACATTCCACTTCCTGAAGGACAATTTAAGCATTTGGTGAGGAATTACATGGCTATAATACAGCGAGTTTAAGGCAAAAGGGATATGCTTGTAATAACAGACAGATTTAGCAGATGGGTGGAAGCAGAAATACCTTTAGCAGATGAGGGAGGAGAAACATTTATTACATTTCTAACAAGAGAAAGTTATGCATAGATTTAAAATTCCTTGAGACCAGAGAAGAAGAGGAAAAGACCGACGATACATGATGATAAAGAGCAGAACCTTGAAATCCTTCAGAAAAATCCTTCAGAAAAAGACCTGCTCAGGGAAATGAAAAGGGTAAGTCAGATAACATGCCAGATGTTATCAGATCCTTATTGCTAGTTCCAGCCACATTCAACACCACCACCACACAAAACCATTCCAGATCAGTATTCCCTACAATTGATTTTTCAGCTCTCAGGCAGGCCTGGTAACTAGGTTTCTACAGTTTCTACTTTTTTTTTTGCTTATATCGGGTCTGTTCATGCGGAACAGTTGTGCCTTTACATCGTACATCCGACAGGAGCTTTTGGAAATTGGTTTGCACATTTCCGACAGTTTTATCAGCAATCTTCGTCTCGTCCCTGAAATCGCCAGAACATCTGAAGCGGTGCACTCTACCCGGCCGGGCGGAAGTGCTCGAAGGCGGTGACGCGATCGTAAAAAGGCGGGGAAGGCGGAGGGCTAAGAGCTAAGCTAACGCTAACACCACACTGGCTCTTTCTACCCAGCATTTTTCTCGCCAATGTGTGGTCATTGGTGAACAAAATGGACGAGATTGCATTTACGTTAACAAAGCTTGGTGCATGAACTCTGTTATTGTCGGGAGACACTGCTCAGCTAACCTAGAGTTTCTCATGGTTAAGTGTAGAAGTGTTTTTATCTGCCACTGGAGTTCACCTTCACCATTATAACTGCCGCTTACATTCCTCCCGATGCCAAGCTTGCTATGAACGAATTTCATGCAGCCATCAGTAAACAACAGACTGCTCACCCGGAGGCTGCATTTATTGTCGCAGGAGATTTTAATCACTCAAACCTAAAGGCAGTGCTCCCCAAATTCCACCAAAATGTTTCTTGTTACACCAGAGGAAACAAAACTTTGGGCCATGTCTACACAAACATGGCTGAAGCCTACACTGCAATCCCCCTCCCCCACCTCGGACAATCAGATCACCTTTCTTTGTTTCTCACCCCCAAATATTCACTCCTCATCAACCGTGTTAAGCAATCAGTAAGGACCATCAAAGTGTGGCCAGAGGGGGCAGACTTCACACTCCAGAACAGGTTTCAAAACACAGACTAGAATATGTTTGTTTCTAAGGCAACATGAGGCGCTCACACGGACATAGACAGCTACACCTCCTCTGTTCTGGATTACATCAACACTACCATTGACAGCGTTACAATCCAGAAACAAATCACCACATACCCAAACCAGAAGCCATGGATGAACAAGGAGGTGGGCCTCCTGCTGAAAGCATGCAACACAGCCTTCAGATCAGGTGATGCACAGGCCTACAGCACTTCCAGGGCAAATCTGAAGAGGGGCATCAAAAAGGCCAAGCACTGCTACAAGCTAAAACTAGAGGATCACTTTTCCAACTCTGACCCTAAATGCATGTGGCAGGGCATGCAGGCCATCAGCGACTACAAAACCAGCAATTCCATGATCACCCGCCCATTACATTCACCTCCGCAGATGTTTACACTGCACTGAGCTGGATCAACGCGTGCAAGGCTTTTGGAACAGATAGCATCCCCAGACGCATACTCAGGGCATGTGCAGAGCAGCTCGCTGGGGTTTTTACAGACATCTTTAACATGTCTTCAGCTCAAGCAGCTGTGCCAGCATGCTTCAAATCCCCCTCCATTGTGCCAGTGCTGAAACACTCTGGTCCAACATGCCTGAATGACTACCGCCCTGTTGGCACTCACACCCATTATTATGAAGTGCTTTGAGCGGCTAGTCCTGGCACACCTAAAGGACTCTCTCCCGTCCACACTGGACCTATACCAGTTTGCCTACCGTAGACCTCCCTTTGCAATTGGATTATGGACTTTAATAAGTCCATAAGTCGCACTGCAGCGGGTGGTGAAAACCGCCCAGCGCATCACAGGAACTCCACTTCCTGCCATTGAGGACATTCAAAATAAACACTGTCTGCATCGAGCGCGCAGTATTCTCAAGGACTCCTCTCACCTCGCCCACAGACTGTTCTCTCCCCTGCCTTCCGGGAGGCGCTTCAGGAGCCTACGGACCAGAACCAGTAGACAGAGGAACAGCTTTTTTCCAAGAGTTGTCTCCTTACTGAACTCTGCGCCTCACCCTCTCATATACACCTACACCCTCCATTAATTACTTTAATAACTGTTACACTCTGTTAACTACAGGTTCGTTCAATGCACTACTGGACTGTCTACACGGTCAACAGATTATTTATATTTATACATTTACTGCACAATTTGCACCCCAGTACTATGTACTGAATATTGTAATAACGCCATCCACACTGTTTGCACTATTTATTATTCTCCGCACTATGTTGCACTACATTGTACATATCCTCTTGTAAATTTCTGTTTATATTTACTGTACAATTTGTAAACCTCTGTTTATAATGCAATCTGTATGTTATGTTCATAGTACATCCCTATCTATCTGTAAATCTTGGTAAACCTCAGTTTATAATTGCCATCAGTATATTATGTGCCATCTGTATATTATGTTCATAGTACATCCCTATCTTATCTGTAAATAACCTTAACACAACATGCAACACAACCTATATTCTGCACTTCACTGCTTATTGCACTTCTGGTTAGACCTAAACTGCATTTCGTTGCCCTGTACTTGTACATGTGTAATGACAATAAAGTTGAATCTAATCTAAAATATGTGCTTAATTCAAAAACTTTTGTCAGCTAGACATCTGAGACCCTATTGCTTAGCTGCACATATTGGGATATGAATGAAAGCATTGAAAAAAGATAAGTTAGAAATCCCAAAATTGTGTAGCATAGTTTAAAACCAAAAAAATTATGTTTCAGTAAGCCTTATGGAACTTTTGATTTGGTAGAAGTCAAGGTAAAATATGGTATTATTTGGTACTTAGACAAAATGTCTCCTTGGCAATCAAATAATAAACAAATAAAACAAAACTTAGAAGAATGTGAAAATCAAACTGTAGTAATACCTTTAACAGAGGTGCACGAATATCAGACAATAAGAGTAGACGACTTTTACATTTGTGGCAAAGAGCGACTTATGGCCTCCTTACCACTAGAATGGAAAATAATATGTACTAGAGTCTAAAAGATTCAAGAAGTTTTCATGCTACAGTGGGAGGGAGGCAAGAAAAGAGATAAAAAGCTTATAAACCAGCCCCTAGTGTGTATATAGATTGGTCAACCCAGAGGTATTTCCTAATCAGTTTAAGGCTATAGATTAAATAAAAGCAGGAATTGAATCAATATTCATTTGAATTGCACAAAACAAAAACACAGAATGGACAAATTTATTTTACTATAATCAACAGAGATTTACTAATTACACAGATGATAGCTTATTTGCATTAGGAGAACAATTAGATGCAACAACTACAATGACACAGCAAAATTGACCTCTTGATTGGTTATTGGCAGACAAAGGAGGTGTATGTGTTCTATTTGGAGATCAGTGTTGCATGTATATCCCTAATAACACAGCACCTGATGGAGCATTACTAAAGCTCTGGCTAAATTGAAAAACTTAGAAGACTTTAGCCAATGTGGGAAGGGATAATAAAATATGGGATTGGGTTTTATCTAAAATAGGGAAATTGGACAGCATGGTTTGTTAAATTGGGATTGTTTTGGGAGCATATTAACAGGAGGGTTATTATGTTGTTGTGTATTTTCTGGGTTGAAAGCATTAATTATTAAAGCTACTGTTAAATGGAAGTGTTAAGATGAGAAGCAGATTCTAGTGGGTAGCAAGGATATAAATCATTAGAACTGGAATTCACAAACATTGGATGAGAAGTCAAACACCTTAACTGACAATGAGGATGATGAATAATGATGAGCCATGCCCTGGGTGCTAGCTTAACCTCTCCCCAAGGGTCACCCTCTACGATGTGCAAGGTTCTTGGGTTGAAGATATCTACCCCCCAGATAATTGAACCAGTTGCACACACACACTTAAAAACACCTTTTTTTTGAATGAAAGGATTAGGGAGGCAGCATATTTTACTCCCTTCGAGTCAAGTGTGGAGGGAGAGGATTCCCTCACCGTCTGATCTCACGTTGAGCAACGGACTCATGATCGCCATACGGCTACTCTACAGTGTTTTCTCCAGCGTCAATTCCTCTCCAGCTCCGTTTGGATTGTACTCTCACCCCAACTACAAGACCCCTGCTATCTCCTCACCTGCACCCTCACTCACATTACCGAGGCTTACGCTGTGCTTCCTCACTCCACTCACTTCTCTCATTACATCTGTTACATTATATTTTAATTTCATAAACCTCACCTGTTGTCTGGATTCACCTGTCAAATAAACCTGTTTACATTTACCATCTCTGTCGTTCCGTAACAACTTGATAGAGTAATTGAGGAGACTGAATTATAAAACTGCGTTCTGGTTAAAGACAATGAAGGTGGGAGTTAAAGTCCCAAAAGGGGTCTTTTTCTTTTTCACTTTTTCAACATTAGTGAGTTTGTAATGTTGTTGTTTGGCCATTAAAAAAAGATATGCAAAGTTGCAAAGCAAGAGATTCTCTTTATATTCTTTATACTCTTTATATTCACTTGTTAACTGTGCCCCTGATTCTTCAAGGCCAGGGAAAGTGTCTTAGATTCAATAGATTCGACACCTATAACAAAACTATCAAAGGGGTCCTATTATGCCTTTTTTTTTTTGTAAAATTTTGATTTTGTTTCCAAAAAAAAATTATTAAAATTGAGTGCTTGTGTAGGGCCTGTTTTACATTGCACCTGTAAGCAGCTCACATTGTTTTCCGTGGCCATGTAAACAAGTATGTGTTCACACTAGAGATGGCGAGTATTCGAACGTGAAAGCAATTATTGATCATGAAAATTATGTTATACAGTTTAATTTATCAAAACCGTAGCACTGAGAAAATACTGCTTTAAAACTACAATGGTAGTTACCCTTTATGGCTAGCATGTAACTTAGTTCAAGTACACTTGCATTTTGTGCAGTTAGATGCAAATGTAAAAACATTTATATTGTTTATCAGGGATAGCTGATTAATCTCATAGAATGCATGATAAAGACAGCTCTTCAGTTTTATTTACATTTACATTTAGCAGACGCTTTTGTCCAAAGCGACTTACAAAGTGAGGAAAACAAAGAAGCGATAAATCACAAGATGACAGCGCACATAGCCATACAAAAATAAAAAATAAATTCCTAGTATACAATACTCCAGTACTTGAGTGGATTCCTGTTGAGAAAGGGAGAAAAAAATAGTTTTTTTTTGTGTGAGATGAGTGTTACTAAGAGTGTAAGTTTTATAGTTATCCTAACAGGAGTGAAAGTGCAGTTTGTAAGCATATGTAATGAGTTAAATATATTCTAAAGCACAGTATAGAAAAACTTAAATGAGAAAATTAGAAAAAGAACACTGATCAGAGAACACTTTCAGAACACCCAGTTATTGGTGTTAATTTGGCACCTGATGCTAATTTTCTTAATTATCTGACAAACCCTACTGGCAGCCTAACTTTCCACTTTTCACTAATTTGCAAGATGGTAAACTGTTCCAAAGTCACTGAAACCCTCAGACAGCAGGTTGTCCAGATGACGGCCAAAGGGATTACCCTTTCAGTCATAGCAAGAGAAGTTGGTCGTTCCAAATCTGTGATTTCTAGAATATTGCATCTTTACAATGTCACTAACTCATTCAAGTCCGCCAAAATGGCTGGTCGTCCACAAAGGACAAATGTACAAGAGGACAGGATAATACGGAGAATCTCAATGGGCAATGGGTTCAACACTGCAGCTGGAATTGCTTGTCAGTTCAGTGCTATACAGGGTAAGGATCTGTCTCGGCATACAGTGTCTCGACGTTTAAAACATTTTGGACTAAAAGTCCACTCATTAGCAGAAAGAATCAAAAGGCTAGACTAACCTTTGCTGAGGAGCATGTTGTGTGGACAGAGGAGAACTGGTCTAAAGTTTACTTCAGCGTTGAAAGTAAGTTTAATTTATTTGGGTCTAATGGGAACCATTATGTTCATCGTCAAACTGAGGAAAGACTGAACTCATTGTGTTTAAAGAGGTCAGTGAAAGGTGGAGGAGGAAGTGTCATGGTTTGGGGGATGTTTTCTGCAACATGAGTTGGGTCTCTTATACAGCTACATGGAAGAGTGAATGCATAAATCAAAAATGGTCATTTCAAACACATTTATTAAAGCAGTAAGTGGTGGTTAATAGTAAATTTTGAACAAGGTATGAAGAAAAAAATCTATGGAAGTCAGTTTGTTTAATGTTTGTAAAATGTTGGTAAATATTTAGATTTCCCACTTGCTTTTTTTTTCAGACTTTTATGTCACTACATGATATCACACAGAATTACCTTTTTTAAACATGTGCAAATGCTTAGTAATGCTAAGGTATAGTGGATATTCAGAATATAATTTACAGACCCTCAGAAGTGCTCTGTGGCTCATTAAGCAGGAAGGCCATATGGAAGTTCCCTACATGCTGTGGGTACAACTGCTCAAGCTCACACAATAAAGGGTAGTGGGTAACAAATAATGTCAGACACTTCACCTGCAGAAACAAAAATAAAAAAACACAGAAATGAAAGATTAAATTTAGAGTCACAATCTTTTTGCATGTTTATATAGTTTTAAACAGAATGTCACAGAAAATATTAACTAAAGTATGTCAATTCTGGTATAATTTAAGGTTTCCATAAAAACGTTTTTCCATAAAAATTATCATAGCAATTAAATATCTAAAATCATATTTTTATGTTTTTCTTTCCTAAATCATTCCTTTTTCAATAATATTAAAATGTCTGCTCTCTTCTTACTGACTGGTGCTTTAAACAGGTGTAGCTCATTTAATTTTTTGTCAGAATCATACATCATTTTAAAGGGTTTTTAATTGAGAATATGAAAATCACAAGAACTAGTTTTTGAACATTTGCTCGTTGCTCAATGTGACTAATTTTGCCAGCACAGGTCACATATGTTGTTCCTCAGGCACCTATATCAGTGACAAAAGAGATTCAGGGAGAATATACTATTTTTTTTTATCCTTTTCCAGACCTTCAAATAAGCTTTTAAGAAAGGTGCACCAGTTTGTTGCACGTGTGTAAACACAAAAATGTGCACGAGATCCGATGTTTTCATATCCGATCTGAGCCACTTCCAAATGTGGATTTAAATTCCAGACATCCGACCTGCATCTAAACACATATCTGATTCACCCTGGCTATAACGTCACTGTTGGGTTGAACATAATCATCGCGTATGTTCTGAACCTGGCTGTAATGTCAGCACAAAATAAAGAGCATTAAAGTCGAACATAAGGAGGCTATAAGGATATATGTAGTTTTTATACTCCATGAAGTTATCATGGAGTTGTGTCACCGATGTGGATTAAAGCTGTCTTTATAATAGCAGCATTTTTGGCCGGGAGATTAATGTAAACACTTATATCGGATACAAGTTAGTGTAAACAGGCGGGCCAAAAAATTCAATTTCTAAGGTGAGGCTGCTAACATCCTCTTTACCAATTACACCTAACATAAATCTTGCATTTTCTTTCAGCTCACAAGATGACAATATTGTAGGTTATTTCTTTTTGGTCAGTGAGTTTTCATCTTGCATCTTTTGTGATACAATTAGAAGAGTCACATGCCACCTATGATGTTTATCATGATTTTGCTTTTTGCACAACCAATAAAAAAAACCTTTTTCCACATCTCATTTCTGCAATTTAACCCTGCTTACGTACTTAGTCAGCAGTCACATATCGAAATTTAGAAAGGCTTTTTTAAATACTGAGGGGCAACTCTGCCTGCCTTGCACTTGTGTGCAGATGGCTTTGCTATGGCAACCAGTGCTGCTCCACTACTTATTGCTCAAAGAAGAAAATCCTGTGTCAAGACTGCTCACAATGTAGCATTCAAGTGTGTTACACAACAAACATATTTACATTCTCAAATACTAAACAGGTGAACGGACACGCAAGATGAGCCTTGTTTCCATGCTGATGTGCAGACGCTCTGTGCAAGAGATTGCCAGGACGTGTGTATATATAATATAAAGACAATTGGGCATGATTAAAAGCTGTTCTAATGTGACGACAAAAATACAGACATGACATGGGCCAGTAGGCTAGAATATAGAAAAACTGTATCTTTCTGATGGCCAATATAATGCTGATATATGTGATGACATTTTATGCAAACAAGTTGTACAAAACATTGCTAAATTTAAATACATGTAAACTTCCATTGGCAACACCATCAGTTGATTTCAGAACTGACCAAAGAGGAATGACCATTTCTGTTACTCTTTCTTTTCTGTGTATTTCTGGCATTGCTTCAATATTGAAAAGTGACTGGAGGAGACTTGGCTGCAGTATAGACTAACTCTCCAGATTATATTCCAGATTTGAATATGGCATGCTATAGTGTGGCATAAAAAGAAACAAGTTTATTTTACTGTATTTGCTTTAATGAAGAACTTACAGTCTTACTTACATCTCTGATCAAGGACTCCAGAGTAGCATAGGCAATGGCAATGCCATCATGTGTGCTGGTGCCTCGACCCAGTTCGTCCAGAATGACCAGGGATTGGGAGGTGGCATGGACCAAAATATCTGATGCTTCTACAAGTTCCTCCATAAAGGTGCTCCTACCCCTTGAGATGTTGTCAGATGCCCCCATCCTGTCAAAACCAGAACCAGTTGGTTGAGCCTGGGCTTTAATCATTATTGTTATCACAATTATAATGTCTGATTGGTTCCTTACGACACCAAATAAACTACTTATTACAGAGGCCACAGCCACCATTATGTGGCTTAATATTATTACCAATTATTAAATTATTACCAATTGAACTTCACAAATGGGAGCAGATACTGTAATTATAAAAGCGATTTACAACTATTTTAATGCATATTCATATTATGTGGACATTACCCAGTGTTTAAAAACTAATAATTTCAGTGGCTGATGACATCTAAGATGTTCTAAGATATAGGAGTTTGGGATGGTTTATAAATTACAAACCATTCCACAAAAACCACACAAATGTGGTGCCTCATTATTTCATTAGATGCTGAGAGTGCAGAAACAGACCAACACTTTTAAGAAATCTCTATGTACTAAAGAGACAAATCTTAAGGGTATATCTGTACAACAGGACTCTCAAAATGAGAGATGACACAAATCCACACCATAGACAAAAATTGGCTGGACTAGTATATTAGTTCTCGGCCACCCTGTAGAAAGAACACAGATGGTATCTCTAGACAGTGTATAAAATAAACTTGTGACAGCCCATAACTGAAATGTGACCACTGCATTTAACCGTAAGCATTTAATCCATCCTTCCACTGCATTTAATTCATCCTTCGTAAGGAGTGAACACACACTGCAAGTCGTGAACACACACACACCCGGAGCAGTGGGCAGCTATCCCTGCAGCGCCTGGGGAGCAATTGGGGGTTAGGTGCCTTGCTCAAGGGCACTTCAGTTGCTACCTGCCGGCACTGGAATCGAACCAGCAACCTACTGATTACTAGCCCGACTCCTTAACCAGTAGACCACAACTGCCCCGAATAGCTGGATTGCAGCTGGAACAACCTGTTATATGTGTAATAATGAAAAGCAGTTTATTGAGTTTAACAGCCCAGCCTTAACAGTCTCCACAAAAAGTTGCATTTGGAGATGCTTACTCAGCTGAAGCAACAGGGTGTGGAGTTGTGATGATGGATTAGTGCTAACTGAGGACATAAAGAATGTAAGGTAAAGTATGTGTTGTCTGTACCTCAACTGTCAATTGTCAATACAATTAACTTAGTGTGTCAAAGTTAACACAGTCTGAAAAAAGGTCAAGTTCACAGAGAATGACTGTTACATCACTAATGCAAATTAAAAGCTGATTGCTACTGCGACAAAAGAAGGCAGTCTTTATTTTGTGAGCTGTAGAGAAAATGAACAGGTGCATGCAACAGAAAGTGTAAATGTGTATAGACTAAAGTACAGATCTGACACTAATGATTCGGTGTAATGAGTATCAAGTTGTTGACCTCTGACATGTCAAAAATGTGGACCTTTGTGAGACATGTGCTGAAGGAAAGCATCATCGCAGCAAGTTCACAACTTACTGATCAAAAAAGAACTGTTGAACCATTTGACTTAGTGCACGGTGATATATGTAGGAAAATAAATACAAAGCCTTTAAGTTCGGCTAAGTACTTTCTGACATTCATTGATGAAAATATTTACTTTGTGTGGGTTTACGTCGAAAACATAAAGACGAAGTGTTTCAAAAGTTCGTAGAATAAAAAACAGAGGCAGAACAGTCCACTAATAGACAGTTAAGAGTCTTTCTGCACAGATAATAGAGAAGAATATGCATCAGTCAAATTTCAAAGTTTCTTGAAAAGTGGCTGAACAAATGAACAAAACACTGATGGAGGCAGTGTGGTCACTCTTCAAAAATTGGTCATCTGCATATATTTGGATGCACAGCAAACACCTGACAGTGAGGATTCAACAAAGCCAGAGATCCAAAGATCAACAGAACAGGAGATTCAAAACAGAAAGAGTGAGAAACCACTAGATTGTTATGTCGAATGGGTGGCACTTTCTAGTAACCAAGCCACTGAACCAAAGACTGTCAAATATGCCTTATCCAGTCCAGATAAATTAAAATGGCAAAAAGCTATGTAAAAAAAATTGAATTACTGCATGCAAATAATGTTTGAAATCTGGTAGTACTGCCAAAAGATCGAAAAGTGGTAGGCAGCAAATGGGTGTTTAAGGTCAAAGTTGATGCTGATGAAAATTTTGAAAGACACAAAGCTTTTTTTCAAATGTTCGGGTCAGACTATGATGAGCCGTTTAGTTAAGTAGTCAGATTTTAATAAAATGGATTTGTGCAAACCACAAGTGCATTTAAAATGCAGCAACAGGTGAAATTTTCATTATTGCTGTGTACGTTGCTGACATTCTTTAGACTGTACAAAAAACAATGTGGAAAAACTGCTCAAAGATTAATTTTGAAATAAAAGACATGGGTGAGCTGACTACTTTTTTGGAGTAAAAATCTATAGAAACCAAAAACAGGAGAAATTTAGGTACATAAGACAACATTAGCACAACCAATTAGCACACAAAGCTTGTCAAACCCTTCGGTGACAAAGTTCAAACACATTGTGAAAAGAAGATCAAACACATTTTCAGTCTGCTATTGGTAGTCTGCTTTATGTCAACAAAGACAAGATCAAACATTTCTTATGCAGTGAACAACGTTGCAAGATTTTGTGCCAAACCTACAAAACAACACCGGGAGGCTGTCATATCATGAGATACCCAAATGACACACTAGATTTATATGTAGTATACATCAAAGAAAAGTTAAAAGAATGTGTCAGACTCTTAGATGCAGATTGGGGAGACCAAAATGACCGCAGGTTTCAAATCAGTGGAGCAGCTGTATGCTGGAGAGGCAAGTAACAGATTTGTGTAACTCTCCACTGCTGACGTTGAGTATGCGGCATTGGAAAGTGCAGCTCAAGAAGCAGTCTGGATGCGACAACTAATAACAGATCTAAAGAACAACCTAACAGGGCCAACTCTGACATTTGTGGATAAGTCTGCTATTTACATGGCAAATAACCCTCAATATTGTGCCAAAATGTGCCAAACACACACACATAGACATTAAATACCTTTTCATTCAAGAGTAGATTACAATTGGAAACACAGACTTAAAATACTGCAACACTGATGATTGCTGACATGTTTTACCTAAGGACTGAGAAGGTTCACAAAGCTTAGGCAGTTAGCTGGCGTGAAACCAGTTAAATAATCATTCTGCTTGCGAGTGAGGTGGTGTCCTTCCCACCAGTTTCATCAAGCAAACAGATTCATCAAGTACCTGGATTCTCAGCGTGACAGTTCCTAGGTAGTAAGATTTTCAACAAAATGTTTCCTAGCAACCCAATGTTGATTGATAAATTACTAGAACCATGGAAGTTGGGAGCAATTTGATTGTCTAAACTGTTTTTTTTTACTGTTACTATTTCTAAATATAAAAAGCAGAAAGTTCTTTAAAGTCAATATAGGCTAACCAGTAGTTATATATAACATTTGTGATTAAACAAATTCCATTTGGGGTGCTGTTTAAAATGCTTTTAGATATGTTTTTTATTTTATTCTTCATTGTTGTCTATTGTTACTGTTGCTTTATTATTTTGTTGTGGATTCCTGTTTTCTTGTTCTTTTTTCCTTCTTCTGTCCTTATTTTTTGTAC
>JAZGTK010015595.1:0-13132 GCA_036877625.1 Ambastaia sidthimunki
CACTCTCACTCACACACTCTCACTCACACACTCTCACTCACACACTCTCACTCACACACTCTCACTCACACACTCTCACTCACACACTCTCACTCACACACTCCTTACCCTCTGGTGTTCTCGCTCCATATCTTTCCTGCGCTGTTCGGCATTACAGCGACTGGATTCAGCATTTTGCCTCTGACACTTTAGCTCCTCCTGAAGCTGTTTGACTCTCTGCTCAGCAGCCTGGGCCTTGACACACACACGAAAAGGTTTATTATTGGACACCCAAAGTGGTACATCACACACACACACACACACACACAAGTTCATTATTACATATCTAAAGAGTTTGGATTTCCACACACTTCCAATTCCACACACACTTGAAATATATACATTAGGTTACACTGGTAATTATAAATGTATAAATAAAATATAGGCAGTTGACATGACTTAGCAAGAGAAAATTGTTGTTTAAATAATGTAAAGAGTCATCATGTAACATTTCAGGACACATTTTGTGAGAATCTGTGTGTTTGTGTTGTGTTTGTGTTCGTTCTGTCCCTGCAGTGGTCTCACCCGGTCAGTCTCCTGTGTGATGCGGCTCTGTGCTCGAGTCATCTGATCCTGAGTGCGTGTTAGATTCTGTTCTTTGGTGCTGAGATCTCTGTGAGCCTGAGTGAGACGAGACTCTATGTCCTTTAAATGCTCAGACTTCAGCTGTGCCTCACGCTGCAGATCTGACACCCGCACACGTAGAGCTGAGAGCGAGAGAGAGACAGAGAGATAGTCACTCAATTATTGACAATATACTCTGGCATTTTGACCTGCTCTTTAAAAACAAGATGTATATAAACATACTCTAACATTCACAATATGAAATCCTGTTTATTTAATCTGTAGGTATAGAAAGAGGGTATCGAACTTAATCACAATTGCTTTTTATACAAGGAATCTTTACATTATACATGGACTTCAGGAAAATAAAATGCTATAAAAGTATGGACTATGGTCCCTGTAAATGACTACTGAATCATTTGCCAATGTGACTGTTTATTACATAGAATTTACATTCCTGTAAAGTTCACATTCCCAACCAGGAAGCCATCTGAAGGCCGTGTTTAAAGTGAGGAATTAGTTCTGATAGTGCGGTGTGAATAATGACAAACCCTGATGAGCTCACTGATGATTCCATATAACAATGGAGAACATTCTTACTGTGCACACAAAAACAATTCTGTCCCAAATGCACATACACACACCCGATTTAATTCACTCTTACTGGCAACACGAAAAATTATATTGCTAATTCAGGAAAAAGATGAAAAAAACTAGTTTATCTAGTTCACTCATTCTCTCTCTTTCTCTCTCTCCATCCATTCTGCACGTCCCGCTCCTCTTATGTCAACTGTATTGATCGTAACTGGTGCATGGAGGGAAAACAGCATGCTCTTTAAAGCACACATGCACAACAGCTGTTAATACTTAGAGATTCAAATGTGATGTAGAACTGGGAGAGACAACAATCACATACAACTTTACCTTACCTTTATGAACATAAATCTTCTGTGGAAGGTATAAGACAATAAACATTTGACCAATCATTGCATTCGGTCCAAATGCAGTGAAAGGATGTCCTACTTGTCTGTCAAACAATTAACGTGTTACCGTGTTTTGGAGGACGCATGGCTTTGAAAGCACTTTGTAGGGAGAATGGGATCTTATGCTTCCAAAGCTAGCTTGTTATTACTAGCCTTTGTAAAATTGCGTACCCTACCTTTAAATCAGGACTTAAGTAGGACTAAAGACGATATGATCTACCTAACCCAATTTAATTAACTTCAACACTGCTTCAGAATTAACTTTTACAGTGTAAAGCCTGGAACCCACCAAACTGACACAGACATAAGCAGACTGTGGAGTCAACCTAGTTGACTGCATCTGGTACCAAAGTTGCCCCTACACACCAAGCTGATGGTTGACACCCAATAGCTAAGCAGATCTGTTCTGTGCCTCCATGAGAGGAAATAATTAGCCATACCAGCAGATTGTATAGTTGTCTGTATTCGTTATTCAAAGGGGAAACCAGAAAACCAAGACATAAACAATGCAGCAATCAAGACAGCCATATCTCTTTAAATATTTGTGCATTGGGTTGAGAAATGCAAAAAAATGAGAAGAGTGTTCTGTGTTTCCTCTTCATTTGTCTGCTTGTTTTCTCATGTCTTTTTTTTCTTTTCGCCAATCAGAAAGATTTGACTCATCAACGAGCTCCATCTCCAACAAAACTAAAGTGGACTAATTCTTAAAAACCACCCAACACTGCCCGACGGCCGACCAACAGCTTGGTGTGTCTTGGGATTTACACAACACCAACTGGTGCTATAAATCCTCATAGTAATTCTGCTCTTATTGTTTAATAGCAAACGAGCATAGTATGCTAAAACTACATTTTATCTACTAAAATTGTATTAATCTTTCATTTAAAAACACACAGATTCTAATGTATATACATCCAATTCACTTCCAGCACAGTCAGTGAGTGCTGTAGAAATCTCCACCCTCACTGACATGCAAACACTACACAAATCTGCCCATGTCACTGATGGGCTTGACCAACATACTCTCATTGACTGCCATGGCAACAGTGTACACAGTGACTTTGGACTGAATGCGGTTTTCATTTATGACTATAAAACAGATTACAGACAGGCTAATGTCCTGATTTCAGCAGAATGCTTTTCACCATGAAGAGTTACCTATAACATCACAGTGGTTCTGTATTTAGAACAAGGCTAAAGAAACAGTCATTTCCTAAAACTTTGCGATACTTACACAAGTTGTTGAGTGACTTTTGGACAGGGACGCTGTAAAATAGACCCTTAAGGAATCATAACCAGCATACCCTTAAACCTTACAAAAAATGCCACTGACAAAACCTGCATGTGTCGTATTTCAGAGTGAAACAGAAGTATTCAGAGAGAAAATGATGCTAGGTGAGGGGTGATTTATCCACAATTTCAATGGATTGTAAAAAGTGGAAGGGGTAAACCAAGCTAATAAATATTAATTTTATTTAACATTTATATTATTGGATGATACTAGTCCCCCTGGCCTTTGTTCTTTTGATACAGAATATTTCATGATGAGTAACATGTTAAAAATTGCAAAACTCCTTAAACCCCAACCTAATGTGCAGAAGCTCACCATCTATCTCGTTCCTCAAAGCCTCTTCTATCCCTGAGTCATTGTTCTTTACTATGACATCACTGGATAAAACTGAAGAAGCAGGTCGTTCTTTGGGAGTGGACCACAGATCATCACGTTCCCATGGAAACATTGAGGAGGGGGTGGATGCTTCTGATTGGCGAACGTGACGTCGAAGGGGTGGGGATTTCTGTGGTTGCTGTGGAAATGGAGAGGTAGCCCCTCCCACCACAGGCTTGAGGATGTCTCCAAACTGCAGCTGTTGCTACACCGGAAACAAGATAAGGTAAAGAAGTGACCGTCAGGAACTGTATTTATAAACAAACAATTCTCAGTGAGAAAAGCAACAGCTTTCTGCTCTTAAAAATGTGTACATGACTTACTCTGACAGGCTGTGCTTTGCTGTCACCCTCTGCTCTGAAACCACCTGCAGAGTTTAAACAGGTTGTAAAAACAGATAGAACAATGACAGGCAGATCACTGTATATCCATCCCACACACACCCACACAAATAAACACCACAGTAAAACAAGGGTCAGAAATAAAAACAATGTAATAGCACATTACATTGTACTATGTACTATGCAATCTGCCCTTAGGGACCTTCAGTAAGTCAGACAACACTCTTTCCCCTAGTTTATCAGGGGATGTTTTGTAATCTTTACAGAGGGGCATTGCGCGAATACAATGCCAGACAGTAAAAATTACAGAGCCAGAGTGAGGAAAAACTGAGAGTAAGGGATTGTACCGTTGTGATGCTGGGGAGAGCTCATGTTCCAACAAGGTGTGGAAAACAACATGGAATCCCCAGAGCCATTTCCTTTCTGTACCTTCTCCAGCTCGGCCTCAAGCCTACAGAGAGAAATGGGGAGAGGGACAGACAGAGAGCAGAGTTATGAATCAGCATAAGTAGCACATGACACGTGCACACATGATATATAGCACATGATATGTTTGTTATATGTTTGAGGATAATTGAGGTTACTGTATGAGGATAATTTTTGATTAACCGTATTTACATTATTTATATGGTAGTGCACTCTTAAAAGATGATCAATTTCATTTTTAGCGAATATACACATTTAAAAGAGACCAAAAACATAGAAGCGATGTGCCTCTCACCGTTTGATCTCTTGTGTGAGGCTTTGTATCAGGTTTTTGGCAGATTCCAGTTGGCCCTTCAGCGAGTGCACTTGTCCCGTTTTGACCTGCAGGTCGTGTGCCAGACGCTCCCGGGTCCGGACCTCCGTCTGCGCTGCTTCACGTACTCCTCCCAGCTCCCTCTGAACTGCAGCCAGCTCCACACGCACCTCCTCATACTGACACAGAGATGAATGGATAAAGAGGAGGATGACATGAGAAAGACAAACATCACGAAGAGACTGCGAATGACTAATCAACCAGTTTAAGAGGAATCCATTGTCAGATCTTCCAACTTTCTGAATTTGTGTTACATAATCTGTTTTTAAACGTGTTATCTAATCTGTTTTTAAACGTGTTATCATAGAACAGCACGAGCATTTTATTACAGGGACTACCTCACTGGAACAAATGAGGATTTAGGTGTTGTCCTCAATGGCATATTATAGTTGAAAGCCCTTTTTATCTCCACAGATATATCCAGTCTGGATTGGTATGCAGTTTTATCATCTAAGTAACCTATTACCATTGAAAGGCTAAATATGAAGCAGTAACAAAATGACAGCTATTCTTTTACCAACTTTCTGTTCAACAGCTGTAATGGTCTGGTTACCTTCCAAGCAAGCTGTACACTGTCTGAGTCATGCTATTAAAACACACATGATAATGTGCAAAGAGCACCACCACATACCTTTTGCCTCTGTCTGTGCAGCGCTACTTCTGAGTTGTCCAGCTGCAGCTGTCTCTGCTGTCTTTCCTTGGTCAGCTTCTCATTCTGAGCCTGAAGCTGCTTCACTTTCTGCAGGACGTGACCGGTCAGACTCACGGTCCAGTCCTCGCCCGGCCAACTCATCACCAGAGACTCTGGTGACCACCAGCCGATGCTTCAAGATCTTAGCTGAGCAGCATACTGATCTCTCTTCTAATACCATGAGAGAAGAAATATGGAGAACATGAGATTGGAATTTGAGCTTTTAAGACATTCACGAATTTTGGCTCAAGTTGTTTTTCATGAAGATCCCATGTCACCTCGGGGAACAAGCTCTCAGCTGTCTGTACTTGTTTTAGACCAGAAATATCAGTTCACATATTTATAACATTCATTATTGACAAAAGGACAGAAGAATAAGTTATATGCAGTATCCATGTCTTTAGAGTTAAAATCACAGTGTTTGTGTTGGTGTGATCATAAAACACTTTCTGCTACCAAAACAAAAATTTAAGCCTAAAGTAAAGCAAGTGAAACGTCAATTAAAGAGTATGTGGACACAAACACATAGTGAAAGTGTCAGTTTACTTTATTGCCATCACATCCTGCTACGTGTAGCTTCTCAGTCACAAACAAATCACCAGCGTTGCTTAAACGGAGGAATGAGGAAAATCCAGCCCATGAAGTCTCACTGAACTGTGAATCTCCTGGTTAGAGCTCATCATGCTGGCTGTGCATGTCTTCATTAACATTACAAAGCATCAAAGACGAAGCTTCAAACACAACTGACTTCAACACTGCCACCATGAAAGGTAATCAGAATAAAAATAAAAACAGAACAATTAGAAAAAAAAAAGTAAAAAGAATATTTTAAAGCTGTGCAAACATTAAGGAAATTATCATTAAGACATTAACTGTACATATATATTTAATAATAGCCTTGTCCTACGTCTGCAATATCTATTGGCTATTTGTAAAAGTAAACTGGGACGGTCGTCTTAATTGAGTTTTGGAATCCTACTATGATGGAGCCTTGTCTCATAAATATTAACAAGATCACATGATTGGTCGCTCCTAAAAACGGGGATAATTGATATTCATGAGCTCAATATTGGCCATAGTACGATTCGTAGTTTCCAAGGCGGGTTGGGTATAAGTTATTTTAAAGGCTACAGAAACAGTGTAATTAAAAAGGTTGTGTATATAATTTATTGTCAGGAAACATGAATCAAAACCCTGTCAGATAAAATACAAAGAGATGTTACAGTGAAATTAAACAATGCGGCATCACTTACCCGGACTTTTGATATTTTCCGAGTAAGCACAGCGCTCCTGACGTCTTAAACTCCTGTTAAATTTTTTTATTATTTTCGGTTTGTCTGGAACGTTTGACCGTAACGTTTTATTAAGCTTGTCGTTATTTTAAACGACGAATTTCAAAATCGAGCACACGCGACCACCGTCTCATACCTCTTTACAGAACTGCAGCAGAACTTGATTTGACGCGAGGCGTGGGGGTGGGTGACGTCACAGAAGAGGCGGGACCTGAAGAGGTAACCAGAGGTACAGAATGACAAGTATCTTTTGGGGGTTTGGCTAGTTTAACATTGAACTGTTAAATACATGTAAAAAATGTCTATACGTTTTAAAAAGGATAAAGTCATCGGTAATGTTTAAACATTAACTTTAGATAAGGAAAAACATTAATATTACTGTTGGTTACATTTATCCAATACATTAGACAGGACAACTATTTGCAAAGAAGAAAATGTATTAGAATCTGACATTAAACCAAAAATTTATGTAGGCTGAGGCTGATGTATATTAAAGGTTGTAACAAAACCTAATGTTAACTCATGGAGATGAATGACCATGTAACTATTTAAAACAAGTATACAGACCTACAGTACAAAGATAAGGTACAGTAATGAGACTTAAAAAGTTTCCTTCTAAATATTTCAAATCTTTAGTATTCATTTTAACATAAAACATTTCTGAGAACCTTGCTACAGGTATATATGCATTAGGTAACACTATTGGTCACTACTGGTCTAACAACACCAGTATAAACAGAATGTAATCAGATTATCCCCACCGCTTTTGGCTCTTGTTTCTCAGAAACGTGTAGGGCTGCAGTGTAATCCATGATCATCACACACATGCAGATTAAAACTCTGAAGTGCTGAATAAAGCGGAAACCCTTTAACAGCACCTACAACTCTCTCCCCAGTTTCAGACTGATCCAGACCAGACTGCTGTGTATACATACGCAGATGAGTTATGTAACGCATTAATGCTACAATACACATTGCATATATAATGCAAATAAATTTGCCTAAATATTAAATGGACTGCATCAATCCATTTTGTGTAGTCAGCTCCTTATGAGGAGAAGGTCACAACAGTTACATATGCAAGGCGCATGTTCATCGAGCTAATCAGATAGCTAAACACCAGCTTGGATATTTATATAGGATTACACACACATATACAGTGTCTAGAACACAGAGCAGAAGAGCTGTCTCATCTGGAGTGCTCAGGGGGGAAACCAAACCTTGGATATGGGATTTTGATATTTTGACTATACTCACCCATTGTTTTTTTATCCAGATTTGACAGAAACAGGATTATATTTTCAGCATCTGAAAACTCTGAATTCTCATATTTGAAAGGCAATGTGAGTGTTATTAAAATAAATGGAAGACACTTTTTGCTAACAAATCTATAATGCTTGTACTCCACAGTAACCTTGGTGTAAATATACATGCATTTAATTTGATGACTGTTGAAACTACGCCAATAACTAATGGGAATCAAATAGCTCCACTGTGCGCAGTGGTATTTGGAGATGGGAGCAAATAGTTACTCTAGAAATAGAATAATCAGACTTTTTGTTTTGTGATTAGGATGACACCATATGCTATTGTTATAGCTTCTATGTCCACTGTATGTACACTCAATACTCAGAATTTTTAGCTGCTCAGTTTTCATGTAAGTTCTTCTGAACTTGATTCTCCCCATCTTTTACTCCCCATTTTTTTTCCTACAGATGTTTCCCTGGTCTGTAGTGTTTTCACTGGAGCCTAAGGTTCCTGGCCAGAGGACCTCAGAGGAGCTGGTGACCAACACTTTGATGCTGGAGTTGGGTGCCATGGTAAAACGCACTGAACGAATCAGACTAGAGAAGGAAGCACAGAGCCGCAGACGGCGGAACTCCTCCTCTGCAGACTACAGCTGGTTGGCCGGGCCTCAGCCTCGTGTCCCCTATGAGCTGACGCCAGGAGATGTTTTGGACCTGCAGGACATGTGTGCTCAGATACCACCTCAACAGTGTGGTCCAGTAATTGTGAGGTAAGAGCACTGACCAATGAGATTTAAGGTAGATTTTATTAAATGAAAACATGGTTAGATATGGTTTAAAGTTGTAGGAATTGTTTAAACCTGAAATGTTTTTACACAGGTTCCGGAAACTAGTGTCCGAGTTTGAGCCTGAGGTGCAGGAGGTCCCAAGACTGTTCCGGAGTGTCCTGCAAAACTGCCTGGATGAACTTCAAGGGGATGCAGAGCTCCAGAACCGTGTAAACCAATGGGAGAAACAGCGCAGTAAAAGTCTTTCCTTTGTCACTTTCCGATCAAAGTTCCGAACCCTGGGCCGTGGGAAGGGAAGCTTTGGAGGATCCCGCAACAACCTGCAGGAACAAAACATGTGGTCTGATGAAGAGGACACTGCCGAACAAGTGGCAACCGTCATGCGCACCAGAAAAGGGCGGAGTCTCAGCATGCCAGAGATTACCCCCCTTGAGCAGGCAGCCTAGAGCTGAACGAGAGGGAGACAAACTTAAGGATGGAAGAACAGACAGAAGCAAGAAAAAGATTCAAAAACTGCAGCCTGCAAGCAATAAAGGACAGACTGAAGAGAGGAAGGCGGAGAGACAAAAAAAAGAGCAAAAAAGAAAAGCAAAAGAAGGGAAAATTAGACAAAGGCTTTAACCCATTAATGTGTTAATCATACCAAAGATAGTATAGGCATTTGTATAAGCCTATAGCCTATTATTTTTTACCTATATTTACCTATAAGTTTTTTTATTTATTTACTCATGAATATATTTAGCATACATTTTCAGTTTACAGTATTATAGTATACAGTATTGTAAAGAATTAGAATTTTGTAAAGCTCTAAAAAACTTTAAAAGTGGTGTTTGACCAATATGGGCTTTTTAAATGGTATAATGGTATTTTTTTAAATACATTTTTAAAATCCTAATAATATTGATTTATTTTAAAGATGACATCCACTAATTTTTGGGAATTAGGTAAACTCTTCATTTTCAAATTTTTATATACTTTCAGAAAACGGAATAATGTACATCATTCATTGCTTGATAAGGCTTTTTTGACACCACTGCCTTAACATGAAATTGTCTGATTCGACCAGGCCAATATCAGACTATAACTGCTCTATAGCAACTATCACAAACAAAAAAGCAACATGAGTCACAATCAGTTTCTCAGATGTATTTTACTCTGTACTGTTTGTCCTTTTAATTACAGCAATGTTAGGTTCATACAAGAGATGCGGACCAATTAGATAAAAAAAGCCTTTAAACAAGCGTTTTCATAAAAAGTGCTCATTAAATAATATACTTCACATAATTGTTGAGTTTGAGCATGTGGTGTGTGAGACAGAAGGAGTGAGACAGAGAGAAAGACAGCGTCCGTGTTTTACAATATTAGAGAGTTTGACCTTGAAAACGTTGCTTCTAATCAAAGGCTTCTTGAAGACAATGTCCCACTAGCTTTTTCTCCGCTTCATTATTCACAGCATCACAGTATGAGAGAGAGCTGGTCTTAGGTTCCAGACTGACTCTCTGTGCAGGAGGCTGAAGTGTTCATCAGGCCAAAGTTGAGCTTTGCTCATTTAAGTACTAATCTTTATTAGATGTTCGGTTCCAGCCTCACTCAGAACAACCAACATATACAGCCATAAGTTTGCTGTCATGATCTGAAACCAGACATGTCTTGAAGGGATAAATTAGCAGTCTGTAGCTTCACAACCATATGGAGTTCTTCTTGCAGTGTAATCTCTACTTAAAATCTCTAGTAAGTTAGTTCTTGTATAAAACCCCTGGTCTTCATTTGCACCTCACATACTCCTGCATCAAGCACAGCAAAACCATAAGACTAGGCAGTTTTCTCCTACTCGTTCTTATGTATTTGGCAGAATCAAACACAAAAAAAAATAAACAATTGCATGGTTTTAAATGATATATAGTATTACATACCCTATATTTACAGGGCCAGTAATTGAAAGGCCTTAAATAACACTATAACTCAAGAAATGTCTGTTTCATATTTGTATTTCTTCCCATATTTATGTGATGTAATTAAAAATATATACTTAGCATAAAGAAAATGTTTTGCAAATAATTGCATTTTGTAAACTGTAATGCAAATAACTGTAAAACTGTTGTTTTAAAACTACAATTGCAAGTATATCTGAGGGGTAATGTGCTTAACTGTTATGACAATATTGTCACAAAATATCATACAGGTCAAAAAACAGGCTGCATTGTCTTTATGAGAAATATGGTTTCTCTTTAGATGTTTGGGTGACAGGACATTTCTGCAGAAGGGAAAATAATGTTCCTGTTTTTGATATAAAACAGATGAATAGAGATCAATAATGGATTTGATAAGGTTTATCAGAATCTGAAATATAATTTATTGTAAAAATGTTATCCCGGATTATGGATAACACTGTCAGAAAAAAAATGTAACTAAACCAGTTTGGAGAATCAAACCATTGAGGGAGAAAAAGCCTTCTTTTAATATGTGATTATTATAAAAATGAAGGCTCAAATATTAATGCAAATACAGATCAGAACAGCCTCCTCTCTCTAAAGACAGAGAATCTCAGTTTCACCGTTAGCATTATCACCATCATCATCCTCTTCTCTCTACAGTGAGAGAATCGAATCTTAACAGTGACAGAATTTACAACTGATCTGAATTAAGTCCCTCAGACTAAAATAATTTTACTAATGAGAATCAGAACCCCGCCATGACCCAGAGTCCCCAGCGGTCCAGTCCTCTTGTGTTTTTGCACATTCGCCCGTAAGTCCATCCCTCACTTCCTCCTCCTTCAACCCTATTGGCCCCGTTCCTCTGATCCCTCAATATTCATCAAGCGAGGAAGACCACAAAGATGATGAAGAAGACAATAAGAACAAGGAATATCTTGATCATCAGCCAACGATTGGAGGAGACGGACTGGAAGTATTTGAGGATCTCAGTGTGGGCCATTTCTACATTTAGCTGGGTATCTTCCACATTGGCGTCGATCCTGATGGTAAACGAGAAACAGACAATAAACTCTCTTGAATTTACAGCTTTTGATATCAGTCATACAGTTAAAGACTGCATAAGAGTTAGACAGGTAACCTTTTAAAAATGACACACAGATGACATAATTCTGTTCTATACAGAACAATTCTAAAAACAGGCGGTTTCTCTATACTCTGTTTTAAGCATTACACAACAGGGCTAACCCAGAAATGATAAAATCAGAGGGATCTGTAGTTTAAATTTAAAATAGTTTGTGGTTAGTATAGTATGTCTCTAAAACACTGCATGTGATTATCTTCTATAAGCTGTACTGCAGAGATTGTGGTTTTGTTGTAGATACAGTCTGTGGTTGTCTGACCTCTGTATCGTCTCCTCCTGCTCTTTGACCATGTGTGCCAACTGCTGGAAAATGGAACCCAGTTCCACAATGGTGCTCTCGATGTTCTGCATTGTGTCTGCTCGGCTCTGGATGTAGGAGTCCTACACAAACACACGCAACAGAGGGATGTTTGAGAATCACATACAAACATTCTGATCACACCCCAAAAACCTTCAGCGATAAGCAGCAACACAAACATTTGGAGCTCCAGCTGTGGTTTTGTGTTTGAGAGAACAGCACCTGTTCATCAATGAGCTGCAGCTGAAGAGGGTTTGCCCTGGAATCCATGTCGATGGCCACTTCTCCTCCCAGACTTCTGGACTCATCCTGCATCAGAACTGAACTGTCTGTGACCGTCAAGAAATGAAGCAGTGTGTTAAGTTAAAAAAGTATCTAGATAATCAAGCATTTTTAGAACAAGCCTGCATAATAAAAATAACAACTTCTGAAGAACTAGACAGGATAAGAATTCTGCCCCCCCTTCATTTAACTTAATAAATTATACAATAACTAAATTTTAAAATGTGACATTTTAAAATTTTATATAAATATATATAAAATATCATTATATATTACATAATAAAAAAGATGCAAATTGAAAATACAAACTAGCAAAACTTTCTTTAACTTTAAACAGACTGAGAAAACTCCTAAAATACTATATATATAGAGTTCACACACTTTGGATGTCAATGAACTTTCATGACTTTTCCAAGTTGTCTGTGATTACTGAATTAGGATTAAAATTTTAAATTCCATGATATGGGAACCCTGCACATACAATAGTGTTAATAATCAGTCTCATGGTTTTACTTATTTAAGTTATGTGACCAATGAAAATGTAAATCAGTATAAAGAACATAGATTACGTTTTCCTTCAGAAAGGGGAAAAAATTCTAAATGTGTGCTAGAAACACAATGGATAAAAATGAAAGTAACATACTGAAGTTATTGGCGAGCAGAGGTGAGGCAGAGACAGGAGCCTGTGAGAACTGCTCTCTCCTGCTGCGCTGCTGCTTCAGATTCTACACAGACAACAGGATTGAAAACACATCAATTACAAACACTGTGTGAACAACTAGATTACATCTCATTACTTCTGCTTTGATTTAATCAATTAAACAAGGACAAATCTGGTGTGAACTTCAACCGAAACAGCAACTGGATTCATAAGACTGACACTTGCTGTAGCTTAAACAGTTGTTTAAATATTCAAAAGCACGCCACATGCTCTACACTGAATATTAAAGGGTGTGCACTGTTATAAAAGGTGGCATTGGCCATTAAGATAAAGGGAAAACATACCTCTGTTCTCACTTCCAAGACTGACTTGAAATCGTTAGACATGGATGCCAGCTTCGACTGCA
>JAZGTK010015596.1:0-13131 GCA_036877625.1 Ambastaia sidthimunki
ACAGTCCAAGAGCTGCAAGAACAGGATAGACAGAGTCTCGTGCCAAGTAGTACTTGAAAAGTTTTTGTTTAATTCCCAGATCCATTCCTGTAATGGTGGTGTTGTTGTATGTAAGCTCTTGGCCCTCTAGATGGTCCAAATAAATTTTCATCAACGAATCCCCTTTTCCCACCGGTAGAAACAGAACACTATATTTTAAGGATGGGACCTTATATTCAACAGTCTGTGGCCCCAGAAAGTCCTTGTCCACAAGATAATGAAGGACCTGGAAGATACTTGACAGCTTACAGCGGTGTGGGACGGATGAACAACGGCCAGATTTACTTCTTTCTGTGCATGATGCAACCAGGCTTCCATCGTGGTAGTAAGGAGCACAGAATCTGAGGAGACTTAGACTTTCAGACACATGCTGTGCAGTCAGATGGAAACAGGAAGAAACGTTGTTTAGAAAAGCCAAGTAGTTTCCCAGAGACCAGCTTGGACAGCACTCGTTCTTCATGGTAGAGCCATCTAACTGTGGCCAGACCTGGCAAAACTCATCAAACTGTGATGCTGACCGGATCTAAAATAAATAACACAGCATTATTTACACTGCTTAGAGACAGATTTAAACGCTCAAATTTGCATTGCTTTAAAATATTATATTAATATTAATATCTACAGTAAATGCTATTATTTATGCACATTGTTATGCACATTGAGTAGATGGTATTACATGTCTACCAACTTTAACTTCTTACTTGAGACTTGATATTTTCCCCTTTTGGTAAAATGTCCTTGGTTTACCTGCGTCTGTTCCATCTGGCACATGGAGTAAATTGCCTTTAGACTCCAGAGACTGGCAGAGTTTCCAGAGCGGAAGACCAGCTGAGCATAGCTCTCTCCTGCAGAACCACAGGTAAAGTGATAATAACAGCATTCCATAAAACATGATGTATTCCGTTTATTGATTTATTAGGTATGGAAACTCCTGATATTGAACATTCATTTTCATCTTACCTGGGGCATTACAGAAAAAGTTGTGCTCTGCATGATCTCTGTGTAACATTCTTCTTGAGCGCTGTTTTAACTGAGATTGAGATCTGCTTATGTCATCTCTGTAAGACAATTAGTAAATTTTTAAATGCAAATAAAATATTTATTTAATATAAACAAATTCATTAGTGTTAAAAGCACTACTCTAGTGCTTTTTTTAGTGCACTAAGTTTAGTGTTCAATACAGTACTAGAAGCATTTCTGTTAATATATATCGCATATGTAATATCATGCAATCACCAAAAAACACCTTGCTGTAGTTCTTTCTGTCAGTTGCCATGGAACTGGTGAAAGCGATTTTCCAGGCCCAGTGTTTTGTTGTAACTTCATCCAGGTTGCCAGCCGAATGCTTATGTCTGTTCCACGAGGTTCAAATCCCTGTGAGGTAGGATCAAAGATAATCACCATAAGAGGTAAGTATCATTATTTGAAGAACCAATTTACAATTCTAATAAGGAAATGGCTACTGCTGATCATTGTATAATCAGAAGTATATTTAAGCAGCAAATAAACTCTTGTCTAGTATGGTTCTAAGCACGTTTCACTGACAAGTGTTCTTAATTATACTCCATTCATTCTCGTGCACTCGTTGCATTATTTGTAATATGTTGTAGCATTGTTTTTTGTATGCATGCACAATGTACATGTAAGTTATAATAGATTTGTCATGTTACAGACATGAAGATACTCACTGACAGAGGGTCAGAGAAGTCTGGCAGGGGACCGGTCAAAAACCCAGCAAGAGAACAGGCAAATAGAACTACTGTAAATGAAATGAGAACAGCCATCGGGTACTCCACTATGACCTGGGAATATCTATAAAAAATGAAAAATTAGTGGTGTTTATATTTACATTTAATTAAATTGTTGTTTGGTCTATTAACCTAAATGAAACTGCTGGAATTCTGCCTGTCATTTCTTCAGTTTAACTTTACATTCAATTTAACTTTACCATTCTGCTCACAGCAAACAATTTTGTTTGGTTGGTTGATAAATAGTATAATAGTTAATGAGCACTATTGTACTAACTGTCATAATAATGCATCATTTAATTGCTCTTTAAATTTCATGTGGTTATTTTTAGAAAAAACTTCATCATCAGTTGCTATTAATAAATCTCACCCTCTTGGAATCCGATGAAAGCCATTATTCCTATTAGGAAACAGACAAGAATATTAACACTTTAAAATGCCCAGCTAAATGCATGTCCTGCAAAAGAATATTTAGAATAGGAAACAGTCTAGACCTCACTGTCACCATGTGACGTTGCACAGGCTTGTGGTTACTGCCATCGTGAGATCCTTGTAGCCAATGGCATTGCATTTTATTGTTACATGAAGGCAGGTGCGATTGGCTGCAGCTACGGACAGTCTTAACGGGATTTGTCGAATAGTCCATTTGATGGAAAGCATTTATTTGACCTTTACAGACGTTGCTTGGAATTGACTGCTGTTGGCCACAGCAGGGGCACCTTTCGTGTTGTGGTGAATGATAGCCAGACCCCTGCGATATTTGCCGTTGGAGTTGAGTAGAGTGGTGTGACTTGAATGGGCTGCCGTTGTCTTCTTGGTTCTCATCGATCCTGACCGGACACATCTGAGAACCTGGATCATCACTGTCCGTAAGACAAACAGAAACCTCAGGGATCTCACTGCAAGGGAAAGCATCAGGTGTCATGAAGTTTTAAAGAAATTTTACACCAATAAACAGAATTTGGTGAATGATTTTGTCATATGCAATTCTCTGTTGTTTTATTTACACACTTAAATGCATAATTATTCTGTCTGAACAATATGCCTGTAACATACTGTATACAGTTTCTGCATGCTGCCTATATCTATAATATCTGCCCAGTTTAAAAAAAAATTTAAATGCAGAGCTGTGTTGCTTGCAATGTACATTAGATTACCAATGATGTCTAAAAAATGTAACAGCAAAACACTCAAAAGCCCAATTAGGCTAAGAGGCAGAGACTCTATCAGCATACCCTGTCAACTCCAATAAAAAGTCTGGTCAGATAAGAAAATACTCACTAGTACATCTTGACTCCATCTTGACTACACAGGAAGTGAATATGCCTAAGAAGTACTGCTGAATCATGTAAATCCCTTTGACAAACCAGGTCAGTATTTTTCACCGTCTTTTTGTGATTTATATACGCACTGAAATGTGACAATGTTTATGGCTCTTATACTATCATTTGTTATGCTGCAATGTTAGTACAGTAGACCTGTTAAAGCAACAGAGATTGACATTCTTTATTTATAGCGTGCTTGTTTTTCCACAGATATGTTGTGCCTGACTCTTATTAATGCCCAGATGACATGCTATGCAAATATTGAAACACGACTGCCGGTAAGTGTGTAAATGTGTGCAAGCAAACCTAGGTATTAGATTTCTAAATCAGTTTTTAATTCCTTTGATTTAAACCCTGTGTCCAATTGTAAAAATTCCAGCTTCAAATTATAAAGCAGCTTTCTAAATGAACACATTACAAATGCCCTCTTAATCCGGACATGAACTGAAATTTTCTTCATTAACTGTCCTCAAACCAGTTAAACAGATTCAGAAATTCTGTGCAGTTTTTTATTGCACTGTTATGTTGCATTGTGTGAGGTATTACAGGTTGCATGTGGGCACATGTATAAGTACAACAGCAGGTACAGAGAGCCCCATTTCTTTCAGTCGAGCTCAAGAACAGCGGGGGCAAGCACTCTGTATTTCACTGACTGACAGCATATAATCAACCCCAGTAAAACACTGTTTCATTTAGCAATTTCTGCTGTGGATAAATTGCTAAACACAGAGCTGTAAAAATAGCATTAGGAAATTTGATAATGCAATGTAATGTGTAATGCAATCATTATTCTTCAAAATTGTTGTTCTGCTTTGGCGAAACTGAGCCCTGTCCAAGGTTATGAGATGATCAAGTTACAGTATATTACCGTAATGGTCTGAAGGCATTAAATAGTTCCATTATTAATGTAAAGTATCTTAGCATATGTTAAAAAACAGCTCACCAAAACAGGCTTGATTTAATAAACAATAAACATTTGCATCTGCATGGCGAGTTCATCTATGCAATTGGCCACACGCATGCTGCAGATGTTGTGATGCTTATCAGAACGAGTGCAGGCTTAATTTAATTTGACTGCTCTGCAGCTGGTCCGTCTGCACTGCCAGGACTCAGAGGTGATTGTTGTGGCCTGTCAGACTCTAAGGAAGAAATCAGTTCAGCAGCAGACAAGGAAAGAGAAGCTTGTTTTATTCTAGTGAAAATCTGCCCTGTTTCCAGGATGGGGAAAATTGATCTTAATGAATATTACTGTATTCTCTAAAGTAAATATGTTCATACAAGTCCCCAACTACAGTCATCTTAAATATTTACTGGAGCTGTTCACTAAATATTTAATTCACTGGCTCGCTCCACGCCAAAGTATATGAGCGTGTAAACACATAAATATTGAAAAGAAACGGAAATTCACATCGGTTGCTTGAGCATTTATACTTTGTTTAGATCTTGTATAGTAAAAGCAGTAACCTAGAATTAATGGCTGAACTTTATCAGAAGCTAAATTGATTGAACAGATGCCCTCGCAGAATTTCAATGAATTTCAGCCATGTTGGCTAGCAAACATTGACTAATATAAACTCATGGTGACTCATTCTAGATCTAAAATAATTGGAATGATTCACATAAGGGTGAATCAATGTAGTGACACTTTGCTTATAGGCATAGACATGATGTATCTTACGGCACATGACTTGCAAAGCAGCTGACAAGCTGGGATACACATTAACAAACAATATTTGATGGTTCAGTTAAATAGCTTTTCTGCCTCTCAGAACAACTGTTTTGCATCTTTGTTGATTTAGATTTAAATGAACTCTACGTTCATGTGCTATGTGCGTTTGTACAATACATCTGTAATGCAAAATGAAATAGAAAGCTCAATAAATTACTTTTCTACCAAAAAATACATTAATGCCATTGCCACCAGAAAATGTTTTTGGCAGTTTTACTTTGGGAGATTAGCCACTTGCTTTTGTGTAGAATACATGCAGCCATTTTAAGAAGAATAAACAACAGATAATAACATGGAACAAAACCTTGAATTAACAAATCAAAGGCTCCTTAGAGGGGCCCACGTGTGTGGCTCGCATTGAAAAATAAAGACTGCCTCTCCTGAGAGGGTCATACTCAAACATGAGTCACTGCATCTTCTGATGGATCTTCTCTACCAAACATGGATAATGCATCTCACCATCTGCTCAGCATTACTTTGATATACACACAGATTTTATTGTTAATGTTATTTTTTCTCAGGGTTAATGGATCAGAGAACCTCCACTCAGCCATGATGAAGCAAAATGTCTCACTCTGAGTAACAGATGTGATGAACATTTTGAGGTGTCAATGGTCTAACACCTCAATTTAGAATCCTACTGTAAATCACTCTACAATCTGTTATTAGAATGACTCCAGATAAACAGAAACTTGCCTGACTAATAAGAAAAAGAAAATCAGAAACTAATAACAACATTTTTGCAAATATGGTGCAAATAAACATGTCCTTTCATTATGATCATATGGCAACATTTTAATATTATCCTCTATCTTGCAGAATAGTAGAAGTCTTAAAGGTTATCTGTGCGTTTTTAGAACAAATGTAAACTTACATGTTTATTTTAAAACGAATTCAGATGTGCTGTCGCCCTAAACATCAATTGTCATTAGATCACGCGTGTATATACATAAATCAGTAAAGATGTTCATAGTTTTCCATGCAAGCTTTGTACTTTTTTTTGTGACACCCAGCGAGCACACCTCCCTTCTAAACAAAAGCCAAAGTGGAATTGAAAAGAGACATCTTGAGGAATAGAAAAGATTATACGCGTTCCAAAAAGCCATTTAAATGATTTATTTTTATTGCAAACACTCTTGCTTTCATCATTAGCCTTATGTGCCTACTGTACCCCTGCACATACAGTGCCATGCACGTACCTTTGGGGTGGCTCCTCAGAAGGTCGCTTTGTTGTGGATAAATCTATGTTTTCAGCATCATCGCGCTCTCTAGAAATGGACTCCGTATCCATCCTCACACCGGCGCTTGTAGTATCCAGTTGAAATCCGTTTGTCACAATCAGATCTTTAATTCTGTGCACAGCGTTACCTATTTGAAGATACAGTTTCTAGTCGTGGTGTTGTGGGCAAAGACAACGTTAGCTAGAGTATGTAGGCTGGTCCCATCGTCTCTTATTGGACGTTGCCGTGTGATCGAAGGTGTTGACAGTGAGTTGTGCGGTCGCTGTTCACCCGAGGGTGGTGCTGGAGTACAGATTCGCATTAGGATTCGCGTTAAAATAGCATGGGTGTATAGCTAAAGTCGAAAACCCCAAAAAATATTTTGTATTTTTTTCAAACGCCCCATGACAATAAGCAGCAACGATTTTCTGCATTGAATGCAACGCAGCTGCCCTCAGTTCATTGTATTTTGTATGTAATGGAAAAGACTTAAATAAGTAACGACTTAAGTAGCGGGCTTCTTATATATTTCATTTCTATAGGGCAAAAACACTTTAGAAAGAGGGTTACAAATAGCAGTTAATCGAATTCTAACAATTACATAAACAGACACTGCAAAAAGCCTATTGGTATATTCAATAATGTTAATATAACTTAACATAATCTACCTAAGTTCAAAGCGTTAAGACATTTTTGTGACTTGCTATTCTTTAAAAGCAATGTGCTAAGAAAAGATAAACATTTAGTCATTAAACATAAGTCATTAAGCGTTTACATTATTTAAACACAACGCTATGTATTGAATCTATTTGTGCATGTTTACTTTAGATCATGCATGTTTCTGAAGTGACACACTTGGGCATTTCTCTCAGTGATGTAAGCTACATTGTGTTTTTTTCTTGGTGTCTCAAGACAGAAAGATGCATCTACCTAATAAAACATCAGTGTCTCCCAATGGCAAGCGATAAAGCCTATGCGTGAAATAATTTATTGAAATAAAATTTTAATGCACAGTCTTTATAAATGTGTTTAGTATCAATATGTGTACCAGGAGATTCTGATCTGTGTGTGCTGCTCGGTGATAACATTTGTTTTTCTAGTTTTCCTGTAGTTTTGTGTTGCCCGTAAAACACTACCAATACATCAACTACAGACCACAAATTTTATATTATGTATAACAGAAGAGTCCAGTGTTTACGTAAAGCACACTATGTGTGATACAGTTACTAAAAACAAGATAGTTGCATCCTGATATTGCGTTTTAAAACAGAGTAACATACTAATACTTTATTTTGATAAGAACATCTTATACTTATGCATTTATGTTTATTATTATCTGTTTTATTGCATATTCGTTAAACGTCTAAACAAACATATCTTTAGAACAGTAATGACATGGTCAGAGGTTATAAAGCCTCTTTTGTGTGTGTGTCAATCGCTAGGCGGTGATGGTGAGGTTTCATTATGTGGGAGGTGATTATTCGGTCATCAGCAGTAAGGCACGCCCCCGGGGCGTTCCCGCAGCTGAAAGTTACTACACTAAATTATAGTGCGCACTTTGTGTGCTATAGAGAAGCATGACCGAAAGAACTGTGTCCGTGTCTGACAGTGCAAATTCACAAAAGACTTATATGAACTTGCCATGACTTTTTCAAAGAATTCTTTCTGCGTTTTTTTCTTCTTTGCTTTGTTATTTTTGGCTGTAACGATTGTCTTGAAGAAATGGCACTTTGGTTTGCGGGAAAGGACTTTTGGTGATGCTCCAGAGAGCGACAGATTACTTCAACAACTTCAGGAAAGACACCAAGAACTCGAGATCATCACATCTGATCATGAACAAATTATGTATCCATATTTAACGGTAAATGACAGTGTAGACTATATAAATAGGAAAATAAATCCGGGCAACCTAGACACTCTTGAAACGGACATTGGCTGCGAAGAACTTAAGGGCGTAAAGGCTGTTGACTTTCTTGGTTCGGGTTACACTAAAACAGTGTTGAAAGCAGTTTTGCCCCAAGGATCCTTCGTGGCGCTGAAGTCTGTGAACCATCAAGGCACTGACATGAGGCTGTGCATGGAAGATTTCAAAGATCACCAGCGCTGTCATGAGCTTGTGTCTTTCAAACTGAGGAAAGAGGTTGTATTGTTGCAGAGACTGCAGCACCCCAATATTGTAAAGGTAAGAAGCCACACGTTCTTACCAAACGTGTTATATATACCACACGTTTGATTACAAGGAAGTTTGCACCATACAGTCATACCTTTTAACAGTTTTTACCATGATCCATTAACCAAGGTGTAATTTTAGTCAATTGTGACAACTGGTTGTATGTTCCATTCCAGTTGAAAGGTCAATGTCAGGACAGTTCTCTGGTTGGTGGCGTCGCAGCAGTTCTGGAGCAAGGGATGCCTCTTGAGATGATCCAGCTCCTGCAGAGCCCCTGGGAAGAGCGCTTTCGGGTGAGAGACCCACCCCCCACCCTCCCATGGAGTGTTAATCAGAAACTCTCCACCCACAATCCCCCACAGGGCATACCTGGGGTGGGGGTGGATGAAATTCTTTAGCCTGCCTGGATTAACCAGGACCCAGTCTCCTGATCAAATGCTTTAAGGGACAGATGTCTTTCTCAGATCCTTTACTCTTCTTCACCCTGATCATTCCTGTCACTGTTTGAGAGAGCAGATGATACTACTTTTCAGAAGCCAAGACAGTATTTTCTTTCATGTTAGTTCTGCTATAGAAGCAGGTGCTGATACGCTTTTTTTTATATTTTTGATAGGTTCTTAAGACAAATGCACTGAAGCTAAAGGGCTGTAATCGAGTGGCTCCTCTTAACATCTTATTTTCTTTTTACCATCTTAACACATGTTTGGAAGTTATTCAGAAGGTGTTTGGTTTCATCCACCAGGTTTTTAAAGAACAGTGGGCACATTATTTCCAAGGGTATGTTCAAGGGTGACTTAATACCCCTGCTATTCTTGCAGGTGTTATAAAATACATTTTAATGTTGTATGAAAAAGCCCATGGACCTGATGTTTTATTAGAATTTATATAAGATTTCTGCATGATTGTTCTGTACACAGTAGATAGATCAACTTTCCTTATTGATCCTGAGGGAAGATTCAGGTGTAAACAACACCTTAGATGTAAGGTGAAAAAAAACGAAAACATCTGTTTTGTATTACTGCTGCACAAAATCATTTTTGTTTAATTCTCTTTAAGTATCTTAGAACAATCTTTAGAACAGGACAGTATTATTAATTATTTATTATGTGTGTGGCACAGGTCTGTCTCGGCCTAATGAGACTTCTTCAGTATCTCTCCAACTCACCGCTGGGTTCTGTGGCCCTGCTGGATTTCCAGCCCCGCCAGTTTGTTATGGTGTCTGGAGAACTTAAGTTAACTGACTTGGATGATGCAAGTATTAAGGAACCAGGCTGTGAGGACGACTCAGACTGCCTGCTGCAGTTTCCCCTCCAAAATTTCACCCTCAGATGCTCTCCTTCAAAAATCTGTGAAGGCTTGAACGAGATGAGGAACCTCTACAATGCCTACAGGTGAGAACTTCCCACATTCCATCTTTATTGTCTACACCAGATAATAAAAAACATTGTTTTACAAGCGCCTCGCACAGTCGGATTCAGGAGTTTCATGGAATCCGTCTTCCTTCTGAGCTTGTTGTGATTAATTATCCGCCCCACCGAGTGTCAGAGCGTCATTTGTAGCGCATTGATCTCGCAGCTTGACTTGCCACTCTGCGGTTGCTGGCAGAGTTTCAGATAAATTATATGAAGTCATTATTTTCCTTCCCAGGTATTTTTTCACTTACCTCCTGCCTCATCAGGCCCCCCCACGGCTGAAGCCTCTCCTGCACAAAATAATGAACTCCACAGGTGAGGAATGGTACCTTATTTTTCTGTGAAATTCATTTTGCACTTTCTGATTGCCATTAATGAACTCAATCTGGCTATCACCGAAGTGGCTTTATAACGAAAACCTAATTTTATCTTCATGTTACAGGGGATTTGAAACAAAGCATCAATGAAACACTGGCTGACTTTGAAGAGGTTCTGCATATGTACAAATCTGGCTTGCACCTGGAAACTTTGCCACCATTAATAATCAGAGGTAACGCATTGATTTAAATGATGAATTATGCTTCTTAACGCTTCTCAGCTCCCATTATGCTCTTATTCGATCCTAACGGGAATAATTCTCGTGAAAAGTGTTCCAGGGCTCTCTGCGTGATGAAAGGCATGTTTCCAGTACCGTAAATCAGATGTACTTCTGTCATAAAATATATGTAACTCAAAGACAAGTTTTGTACCCAGCAAGACATTTAAGCCACTCTCTCTTTAATTCCCTCATTGTGGGCTTTGACACCTATAAATCAATCACATGACCTGAGTGAAGCAGCACAGATATGTTAAAGCAAGTGTTGAATCCTCAAATTAATGTGTAAGCAAGTTTAAAACAACTCTCGTAAAAGGATTTTTACTGGGTGTGTCTTTTCCTCCTTCCTTAAGATTTTGGGAAGCCACTGCTTCAGTGTAAATGTCTTTTGTTGTCCCCACGTTAATTTGCACACACACATAAAGTAACACGATATTCTGCCACCTCTACTGTGAAAGCAGAACAACTCTGTTCTCTTGCTAATATTTTGCAGATGGGTGTTGAGTGGATCTTGAAATGGTTTAATACAGTTTTCCTTTTTCTGCAGATTATGCTGTCCTGAAAGGAATGAGGAGTGTTGGAAATATGGAATACAGATGCTGGCCGTCGTACAGCCAGCAAGGCTGCGTGCTGTCTGTGCACAGCGCCAGAGAGGCGGCACTCATCTGCAGCTCCCACCCACAGTGCACCAGCTTCTCTCTGATCAATGAAAGAACATGGACAGGTCAGTGTAATAATAATTATAATATTAACAACAGCAACAACAATAAGAATAACATAACCACCGTTTATATACAACTGATTTAAAAACACAAATAAGAACATTAAAGAAGTTATTACATTTCAAAAACAATAAAAACTAAAAAATGTAAAATATATATGTGAAGTGAAAATTAGGGAGAACAGAAATATATGGCTTATTGATGTCTTCATATGTTTTCTTGATTCTTTATCATAAGACTATTTAGAAAACAAATGCCAATTCTGAACATATTTTAACAGGTAGTCAGAAATGTATAAAGGTGCAGACTTAGTAAACTAAAAAACTATGAAAACTATGAAAAAACTATGTCCCTTAATGTATTCTGTGCTTAATGTTACATGTGCAATGTGAGTCTTAAAGTCGTAAGTCTGTGTTTGCAAATAGAGCCATAGTACCATAATAATATCTGTTCTCTCTAAAACTGAAGCTAAATATATATATAAATATACCTTATTTCACTCTAAAACATAAAAAGCATGTAAAGATGAATTGAATCCATGTGTAACTCAAAACAGACTTTCAAGCAGTAAAACATTGGTATAAATGTATATTATTTATAAAGGAATGCGTTTATAAGGAAAATGGTAGCAATAAATCCCCAGCACTACCTAACTTTCAACAGAAAAACGTCAAATAATTATCTGTCTGATGAGCAGGCTTTCAATAAACTGGTGACTACCTCTATTCAACATTATAAATCATCTGAACATGTGTCTGTTATGTCTGTTTGGAACATGCTGTGTCTAACCCAAGGGCTTGCCTTGCCTTTACTTGTCTATAGGTCGACATCTTGCCTCTTTCAGAAGTGGCTTCAGCCATCTGGTTCCAGATGTGAACTCAGCAGTGTATATGAGGAAAGTTAAGGCCCCAGGAGCAGCGCTTTGAGAAACAGAAAACGAGAGGAACTGGGGGAAGGGGAGAACATTTAGACAAATGAATGTTATATTTATAGGCATCTTACTGAATGGTGTTTAATCCCTCTGCCAATCCTGCACTCTGCCAAGGAGCTTTTTAAGAGATTTCCCTTCAGGTATAATTAACCTGAGGATAAAATATGAGATAGAAAATTACAGCCTCCCAACTTTTTTATTTTCCTTCTGTCTTGCGTTCACATGGCACGGTCCACTGAAAAGACATTGAGCCTGTTCTACAATGGCTAATGCCTGCAGGAGGAAAAAGAAAACAAGCTCTTTCACTGATTTACTTTGATGTTAATGGGGCCAGAAGTTTGCTGCATTTTGCTGGATGCCAGTATGTGCATAGAACCGTGTCAATAGGCAGAAAAGTGCTGAAACCACAGAAGTGCAGGAATGTTTAGTGGGAACCATTGTCCCTCCTATATATATTCAGTATATATATACAGCATATATATATATGTAAGAAAAATTATTTGCAATGGAATACTTGTATACGATGTGTCTCAGACTTCTCGACCCCACTATCTATTTATACTTTCATCCCATGGGTGTGTTAGTTTCTTGTTCTTTCAAAGAAAGAGAAATACATTTTAGTTGTGTGAATATGTTCATTCTGTCACATTCCAATGATTTTGTCTACAAACTAAGTAATAAAAAAGCTATTTTGTTTCTTGTTGTTTATTACTAAAGAATTTTTTTTTGATTAACAGAACAGTGCACGTATGAAACCAATGGTGTTTTCAATCACATTAAAACCTTACGTCTTTGTTGCTATTAACTACATCAAACTAAACATGTGAATGTTATTAGTGCTTTCAATTAATTCACCTTTCTGGTGAAAAAGCAGCCATCATTTTTTAAATGTTTTTAAGAAGACCTCAACAGCACACGGCTTCACAAAGTTTATAGAAAACCCTTCAACTGCATGCCAATAAATCACTTGCAGAGTCATTATAGTTTAATTGTTGCATGTAAATGCAGCTTGTTGGGGCTCCTTTCTCATGGAGAAGCTCAAAAAACAATGGAACCTTATCAACAATTAAAGTAAATCTGCTGTTAACACACAAATGGAGCAGCCATCAGCCCTAGTTAGGGGTTTCTATTCATGACAGATATGCACAGATAATCCCAGGGTTAGTCTATGGTTTCAGGGCAGGAGAGGTTTTGTCCCTGACGCATTCTGTAAAGTGAATTAAAAGAGACAGAATTAACC
>JAZGTK010015598.1:1384-13131 GCA_036877625.1 Ambastaia sidthimunki
CATTGCTAGAGAATGGTTTCTTCATGGGAGAGATCTGGTTGATCGAGCCAGGAACGCCCATGCCACCCCCACGCCTATGGTCTCTGCCCCAGGACATCCCTCCGGAGTTCCAGCCGCTTCCTTGGTGGTTGCCCCATGGCGACTGCTTCATCATGGGCTAGAGGCAGATAGAATATGCATTATTTATTCCGAAATGTGTCGGAATGCAAATCAAGAATGATTGATTGTTGAATTTTAAATTGCATTAAACAGCACTACTATGAGAGTTGCCATTGCCGTTGCCATTTGTATCTTCCTTGGTTAGTTTACTCTATAATGTCCATAAGTTTTGTGCTTTAGCAACATCAACAGAAGAGTAAGATTTTGTTCAGAATGAAACTTGCTTACTAACATATGGAGTATACTCTACACTACAGTAAAATGGTGAATAGCAATTGAAATTGAAAATAGATTAAGGTAACTGTATCATACAGTAATGCAAAAACCCATGCTATGTATATACAACGGGACAGCCAACCTCCAATTTGTTGGCAAGACATTTACACCTGCTTTGCATACCTGTGGACACTATGTGTATGGCCTTAAATTGACTTACAAGTGTCACTGCATTTTTCTTAATAGCCAACAGTCTTTAGTTTATGTCACACCCATGAACCATAATTTGCTAATAACTGGACAAACATTTGGATCCACATAAGTCATCAATATTTTTGGTCTATTTAGGAAATATATGTAAATTTCAAAAGCACTGATCAGCTAAACACTAATTTATAAGACTTTATTATTTATATTTTATTTATTTATTACTTATATTTTATATATAGTCACTATATAAAATATATAAATACACTATATAATTTTTTATTTTCAAGTTTTCTGTTAGGGCTAGAGTGTGGTTTAGGTTATATTGTTTATAACTAGCTGTGCATAAACACAGCAGAAGTCGATGGAATGTCCCCATTTAGACAAGTCAGTGTGCGTGTGTGTGCGTGCGTGCGTGCATGCGTGGCAGGCTTGGTCCTACTGTACAAGTAAGAAGATTTAAAGCTTTGCATCTAACACTGTACATCCTGTGAAATGAGTGTTAACAACCACACACTCTCTTAACTTGCAAGAAAAATTCATTTGTTGCGTTCACACAAACACAAAACTATTATTTATTAATAATGTGTGTTGTCAATGCATTGTGTGCACAACTCTCCCTAGAGTGAGAGCCACACCCATCCTTGTAATTTCTTTGGTGTGTAATTTGGTAATGGCCTGAGTATGCATGTTGGGTGGGTGCGAGAGGTGCGCACATGTAATCTGGTTGAGTGTTTAAGGGATTGTGAGAGATAATTACAGTTGATGGCGTCTAGACACTGGGAAAGATGTTGAGTGTTATGAAATTGCAACAAGAAAGGTCTTAGGATCTGAATTTCTTACAAGAAACATCTGTACTATCTGAGAGATGACTAAAACTCTGCCCCAAAAATACAGACATGTATCTGTATTGTATTTCATTTCTTATTTTCTTATCCTTATTATTCTTTACAACATTTCATTCTATTAAACATTACTTTTATTAATGTACTTCACAAGTAGATATAAGCGAATGGTCTCCATCTCAAGTGTTTCAATAGCATCACGGAACAATGTTTGTTATTAACAAATAACAAAATCAGACTGAGCATTGCGAATGCAACTAAGATTACTCAATAAACTCTTATTGCTTATTCCATCATCACTTTGTCTCCTGTCTGCTACCCCCTCCCCCAACTCTGAATCTGCCTCATTGTTGAACAGAAGTGTTAACTACCAACAGTTGACTATCTTTAAGTTCCGAAAATCATTTCTCTAAGCAAGAAGAGTCTAGTGAGATCTAGTAAACTAGACCTGAACCATGGAACTGTTAGATTTATCACCACATACTACTGTAGAAATGAGATGACAGAAATACATCAAGTAGTTGAGATTTGCTTAAACAGTATAATAGATTTGTTATGAAGTTTATTTAACAAAGTTCGTGGGGAGCACGATCATGTAATCCAACCAATCATTGCACAGGGCTGCGTATATATAGTGCGTACCTATAACTGTCCCTCACCTCTGTCCCATAACTGTTTTGCAGCATCCCTTTGCCACCTCATGGCTTCACTCTTGGCTGGTACCTATTTCAGTCAAGAATGGGGGAGTACTCTGGGTTTGGGCCAAATTCAGAGCTCATAGCCCTCCCCCTGTACAGCACGCCATTAATATCATAAATGATTATATGTTAGCGCGAACTTCTGAAATTAACAAAAGCGATCATTGAAAAACATGAAGCAGCTTGACCGGATATGTAACAAACATGTCACAGTGAGGAAAACTTTTGAAAATCAATTAAAATCATATGTAGCCACATGAGTATATATGGGAAGCTGGAACATTTTTTTTATTATATGAGATATACAGTTTTGTAATGTTTTATTGTTAACTAGTGATACATAATGTGAAGCTGTTTTTGCGTTAATGTCAGAAATTGATTAATTGTTCATTTATTTGTTATGAATAATCTTGTTTTTGGTTCTTTTGGTTTGCTTCCATAATGTTCCAAATAAAAAGAGAAAACAATCAATTGAGACGACATACAATTCATTTGTAATGTTTAATTTAAACGATTTTTTTTTAAAGATAATACCGACATGTTTGGTATATATAACCCATTTCCAACAAAGCTCTTGTGACTATATATGCTGTTGCTGTGATATAAAATTACCATAATCGCCCACCCCACCACATATGCATTAAACTCTTGACTGAGTACAGGGTGTTGCTATAATATTTTGCTAAAAGACATCTTAAAAGTCAGTGGTATATAAAGCCACTCCTACAATCATGTGATCATCCCCCCTCCTCCTCTTCCCCACCCCCACTACACCAGACACACATTGTAAAGCCAAGGCCTAAAACAACCACCAGATATAAAGATATTGTGTCTGCGACAACATACCGTCAAATACAATGATGGGTTTTCGTAATGTGTCCTGGTTCTATTTGCCAACAATCTGTTTTTCTCAGTTTGGCTAATGTTATAGGTAACGCATCTTTGCATACATCGTTCGAATAGAATGTTTTCTACAGAATTTTGTTTTGGCAGCGGGACAGCTGAATCAGTTAGCAGGAGTCATCGGTGACTACACTGGTCATGCTGTACATCCATTTTTGTGCACAGCTGTGTATTTATTTTTTTATTATTATCTTTTAATCTCATCACATTTAAATTGGACTGCAAATCTGGTTAAAAAAAAAATAAAATGAAATAAATTATAATACAAATTAAATAATATTAAAAGAAGATATGCTTTTGCTGTGATGCTGTGGAGTAAGCGGGGCTCCGCCATTCCTCAAACACTGCTATACATTTGAAATATGTAAAATGAAATCATATTTTTAAATATAAAAACACAGTAGCTTTCACCAAATGGTGATGGCATATCACCATATTATGAAATGCCTGCGCTTGTTGTGAAGGTTTAACTGCAGATTACAATAATAAAAGCCTTTTTAAGAATGCTGCAGTTAGCAGGGTGTTGACATCTCTGGGCATAACCTTGCAATAGGAGATTTTACCAGATTTTTTTAAATGCAAAACATTTCTGGAATGTCACATGAAAGTCCTTTGACAATACCCGAACAGCTTGGGCTTCATGGGCCTGTGTCCATAAAAAAATATGTTTGAAACATTATACTACCACCTGTACTCTATCTGTAATACACAGTATTCGTATTATGCGCAGTATGATATCCTATAGCTGTATAAAATACCTAAATTAACTATTATGTCTGCCAAAATGTGCAGCAAATGACCGTTGCACACTGCACAGAATATTGTATCCCAGAACACAATGAGCTCAATTTGACCTTCCAGTGTAACTAATGATCAATTAGTAATAAATCCTTCTTGGCTTGAATTAAACATACAGTGCAAAACATTGCTGTTAAAAAAGCTTATTCTTGCTTTTCTGTTTCCATAGTTTACTGCTTTGTAAATCCTAATGAACATAGAACGTGTATTGCGTACTATGCAGTAAGCAATATGCTTTAATTCCATTCTGAACATGATATTACCAGCTATTAAAAACCTCGCACTATGCGAAATTGCAAGACGTTTATAGGCCTTCCATTTTGCGCCGATTGTTGTGACGCACTGACAGGCCACTTTTCTTTTCTCAGCACATACGTCACAATGGTTCTATTGATAGCTGCATTATGACGCAACAGTGGCAATTTAGGGCCGCGGTTACGTCACAATCAGTTTAATCTTTCGTAAAAGCAGCGTATTTTACGTCGTTGTTATATAGCACACATTTTGTGCTATTGTATGGATGAAAAGGCGATTAATCGAGTAGGGCTTTCTCACCTGGTGGTGGTTGTAATTGTTCCGCTGCTGCAGAAAGACGCCCTGCTGCGGCGGCATTTGCGGGCTGACCGGGGACCGGCGGCTTTGCGGCTGCTGTGGGGGGACGTTGATCTGGGGAGAGAAGGGGCTGCTGAAGCCCTGCACGGGGCACGGATTGGCCGACACGGGCGAAAAGCTCTGAAAAAAGCCTGGGTTGATAGATGAGGGAATGCCCGGGTAGAAGTTGTCTGGCTCGGTGGTGGGTATCGGGTTTATTGCGTTAGCAGAATTTGAGACAGGCGGAGGGGGGGAGCTCGTCTGAACGGACCACGGTGTTCCGAAACCAGGCAGGGTGGGGGAAGCTGAGCCGCCGCCTACGGGGTTCTGCATCTCCTGGTGGGGGAGGTTCGGAAAAGCAGCCCCAAGCATGTTACTGGCACCGGTGCCGTTAGCGTTGTTGATATGGTGAGCGCTAGGGGACTCCATCTGGATCTTCACCTGGGACGATGGCGCATCGGTGTCCAGGCCCGTGGAGGAGTAGGGCTGCGGTTGCGGCGGCGGCGGCAGGTGGGGTGGGGGAGGCTCAGCCTGCTGACCTAACTGCTGATGTATGTTCCGGTCGTGCTGAAGGTCACCGACTGTCTGTGCGTGACCTACAGCGGAGAAATGGCTCTGGTCGCTGTCGGCGGTGCTGCTCTTGTCGCTGTTGGTCTCGCTGGACTGAGAGGCTGTCAATCCCGCAGGGTCATCCTGCATGTTGCGCTGATGTGACGGGAAAAGAGGGGACACCAGAGGCGAGCTGCTGGGGCGCACCGGAGAGGGGGCGGAATAGGGTGTAAACGCGCTTCCGCCGAACAGTGTAGTGCCGCTATTGATGTTCGCTGTCTGCAACAAGCCGAACCCGTAATCACCCATTTATTTGCGTCAGAAATCGCCAGCGTTCGTATTCCTAGGCCTTGTTCAAGAACAATAAGATAATGCAGTGTAGTATAACTTCTACAGCCTGTTTAGAGCGACAGAGGAGGGGCTTTCGGTCGAGTCGGTCGCCTTTTTTATATACTATAAATATTGTATTTAATTGTCTGCGGCTTTTTTTAGCCGTTCTCGCCGTTCGTCCGACCGACCACGCATCCCCCTCCTCGTGTTACCGGCTGATCTGCTGCTGCGGCAGAGGATAAAAACTCCTGCATGCGCGTCACTGTCGCGTCACAACGCACTCGAGACTCCGCCCCTCTCCCCTTGCCAGAGAGCCGCAGAGAGAGCCGCAATGTGCGCGTCACTTATTCATTATTCAGAAGGTGCAGCACAGCAGACCAGTTAGGCTTGAATACTGAGCTGCTCTTAGTGTCTCGGAAATATGGCAGCTGTTTGGTGAACTGCTGGTTTCTTCGTTTCTTCACCTTTGCCATTTATTATCTGTAGTTGGTTACCAGGCCCTGCCGGAGCATGCTGGGCGTAATAAACCCGTCATTAACCACACCCTGACAAAATTAAGATCAACATATCATGTCATAATACAGTCATAATACAGTAAATATACATATTTATATTTATAATATCTACATATGTGCTAAATGTTATGTGTGTATACTCTAGTCTATACTTAAGTATTTAGTATTGCAATGGTGTAGTTTGCAGAGTAGCACAGTATGTTTTCTAGAGTGTTCCATACTAACATAAAACATGTTGCTTGGAACGTTTTTCCATGGGAATACCATTTCCTTCTTAAAAAACCTGGAGCACTGTGTAAATTAACATAGTAATAATTTATTGCCTTGGTTCATATTAAAGTATATCTCATCACTGTACACTAGCACCACCATAGTGGTAAAGTGTATAAACCATTATATACATATTTTACTATTTAACTACGTAGTGTAGCGTACATCATATGGGAGAAAGAAGATAAGTGAATATGTGAAATGCAGCCTTCCAGTGCGCAGTGATGCTAGATGCTAAATATATCTCATTAAAATGCTACCGGGTGTCAAGGAGATTAATTCTTTATGCATGCTTAAATAGCATCCTCATGCTTCTAATGAGGTAACATTATTCTGCCTCTGTAGTCATTGTCCATCTTTTAAAGAATCTGATCCCATTTGACAGCTGGTCATGTGTGTACCTCCCACATCAAATGTGGCATTTGTTTTAAGCACTTACTCTTCAGCCCCTCTCTCACTGCTGTGGTCTTCATAGGCTTGATCAATAATGAAAGCTGTTAAAGGATGTGTTTGGGGGGGTCATTTTATAACTAGCCATGATTCAAGGTATAGTTCACCAAAATGAATAATTTTTTGTCATTTACGTAACCTCATGTTAATTCCAAACCTACAACTTTTTGTTCTGTGAAACATAAAAGATTTTGAGAACTGTCTCAGTGGTGTTGTGACCATGCAATGGAAGTCAAAGAGTGCCAGTGTTGTTTGATTCAGATTTCCTCAGATGCAAAAACAAAAATAACTCATACAGGTTTGGAATGATATGAGAGAGAGTATATAATGAAAGAATTTTCATTTTTTTGGTGAACTATCTCTTAAACTGCAGTCATATTGCTATCACTAAGCACATGGACCTACCAAGTTTTTAAAATATGCTGCTGTATACGTTAATTGATTCAATCACACCACAGCATTGAAGAAAGCTTAATCATATAATCATTGATTTAAGCCAATCAGGCCTTTACCTCAACGCAGATACTATTGTTACAAATTAACCTGTACATCACAACTGATCAAAGTCTACTCACCCTTTGCATGTCCACTGCATGCAGCATCATGATTCCGGAAGATTTTCATCCATGCAGAGTTCACATGCTCCAAAACACACCCAGTGTTTAGCCATGGGACTTAAACCGTTGCTTAAACCAAAGAGCAAATCCTATGCAAACTGCATCATATATTAAAAGTTAACAATAAATTTGATCCTAAAACAAATGCCTCAAACCCTACATGTGCCTTTATTATGGGTCATTCATGTGCTTGTGAATGGTGTTTGGTTGCAGATAAATTGTGGAGTAACCAGTACAACAGCTGACCATCCCCTTTGTATCATTTCCAACAATCATAATACACACAAAATCGAGAATATAATGTTCACAATGGTGGTTAGTAACAGAGATGGATAATTGTGTTTAAAAGGGATGAAGAAAGATGAGCTATTGGAAATATGGTTAATGAGTGGGATATGGATGTACAGAGTGTGAGAGACATGGCTGACAGGCATTGTGCGCAATCTAATTTACTGATTACCACCATATAGATTTCACCTACAACCAAATACCAGCTGCCCCCTCAAGTGTGTGTGTATGAAAAGCAGAGAAGGAGAATTATCCTAAAAAATCTAAAAAACAAGCCCCTACACTAAATAAATACTACATATATAAATATACACAAATACTACAATCCACAGTCAGTTATGTCTTTTTGTTCATGAGAACTCTTGTACACACTAAAATCTGTATTATTTTCTATGATTTTAGGAAACATTCATGGGTTAATTGCAAATTCTGTGTAGACAGCGGCGGTTTATAACTTTTCTGAAAAAATTAAAAGGTACATGATTACTGACATAAGTCAAAAGACCGCCTTTACAACTCTTTGATATTCTGCTTTGTAGACATGGCTCAGGACCTTCCTCATCTTCCCCTTAAGCAATAATACCAAAGGTGACAATGCTTTTGCTTTTTTTTTGTTTTATATTGTTTCGGTACATAAAGAAAAGGAAACAGGAAATTAAAAAAATCATTTTGACAACAGCTCACTAAGCTATAGGTTAAGGATTAAAATGAAAACATTTCATCAGCTGAGAAATGCAGAGATGACACAGTGTTTTTATTCTCTTGAGGCCTCACAAACGCACATCTTCGTCATTACTCGTATTCTCCTGAGATCTCTTTTTTCACATCATGTTCCTCTTCAGCTGTTGAGCCCATAAACACAGACCCTTCCTCCACCTCTGATTGTTGCCCAGATGGGGCAGTTCTACCAGTTTAAGGGCAGGTGTGGCAGCCCTGGCCAGTGCTGAGCAATCATTGGCTGTGATTGAAGTGTGTGATGTCTGGGTGGGGTTCAGTGTTTGTGTGTCTGTGGTGGTGGGGGGTGAATGGTGCTTATAATAGGGCAAGCTGCCAGCTGCTGTCCCCTGCTCAATGTATAGCCTTCTTAAACAGAATGGGGGTTGCATATGCCTCTGTGTGTGTGTGTGTCTGTGTGTCAGTGTGTCTCAGTGTGTCACTGAATAACTGAATATGACACCTCAATCTGATGATGAGTACAAACTATATCTTTTTCCCAAATCAATTGGTCTGCCTTGTTGTCTATTTCCTTTACAGGCAGGTGCCTTCTAAGGCAGCACCCAAACTGTTTTAACAGCCTAATGATTCATATTATAAATCACTACACCACTCAAGACACACAAAATTTGTCTGTTGATTTTGAGTTTGGTGTTAGCATGGGTATGTGTATTACTCTAAAAGCACACAAATACATATCACACACAAATATGAGGTAAATAGTAAATATTTCTAGATAGAACTAACAATATTGAGTAAAAAAGTAATTTTGGAACATTCTTTGTGTTGACAGTATGCCTATGATGCCTTCTATAATGCTCTCTAGATAGATTGCTCACTGAGTTTTGGAACAAAGCCTATATCTTTTTCTTCTCTCTCTTGTTGTTTCTGTCACACACGCAAACATTAAAGGGGAAGGCTTGCTCTCAACTGATATAATTGTAATGTGGTGTGAATCTATATTTAGACTAACGGTGGACTTGCTTACCAGACTATTTTCAGATTTCTGGGAAGACCCTCTGTGTCGCTCCATGAAGACAAACATCTGAATACTGACCTGAATTACAAATGTTTACAAAAATGTGATTTGTGATATGGTAATATAAAGTATAATATTAAAATCTATAACATTTAGATGTGTATTAGACACACACATTGGGTTTTTGTTTTATGGGGACATTATGTCCATAGACATAATGTACTGTACAAACTCAATATTCCTCCCCCTGCACTAAACCTACTCCTCAACCTAACTATCACAGACAGCTTTGTGCTATTTTGGAGTTTCAATAAAGATCATTCTGTATGATTTATAAATTTGTTTCTACATGGGAAAATGTTTCCCCACAAGGTTAAAATTTACTGCTATTACTATACTTGTGGGGCCTTTGGTCCCTATAACGTAGGAAATAACAGGACCACAAACAATGTAATCACATTAGCTGTGTGTTATAGGCCCTTTAAGATGCAGCTGTATTATTTTAAACACAATTAGTACATCTGACAGAGAAAGAAATGTTTGCATAGTCCTTAAAATAGAAACGTCAAATAAAGAAGTGTCCTTTAATTCGGATGCAAATTGGATATCTTAAGCTGACCATAGTTTATTGTAATGAAATTCTAATTAGGCATGTTTGCTGAGGCAATCATCACATTGCTCTTAAAGGATTAAGAACAAATCTCAACTCTAAATGATAATGTTCAGCATATGTAACAAAATTCCCATGTAAACACATGGAGGGACCTGAATCATATTTTATGAGATATAGAGATTTGAATTTTGGGTCACTAAATAACCTTCAATAACCCTAGCAAGTTCCTAGCAACTACACAACACACTCTTTCTTTAAAGAAATTGTCTAGTTGTCTTTTTTACCTTAATACAATTACGACTTTAGCAATCAAAATCAATAAAGTTTTGAACTGTTGCCCAAAATATTGTTAATAAAAACATATGTTTTTACTTGTCTGTGAAGAATGAAACTATTTAATTAATTTAACCCATTCCCATTTTAGTTAGCTTTGTAAATTTGTTATTTATTTTTGTCTTAAGTCCTTGGATTTTACGACACTTGTTTTGAAAAGAGTTGTGTCTTAATGAATCCATCTCTGGCTAAAGAGATCTGTTGAATGAATGATAGAATGAATGAATCATTAAGTGGTTTGTCCGCTTTCTTTTATAGGCCCAATTGGAAAGACAGACAGATGAATGAATGATTATATTGAAACACAGAACAGCTGCTAGACCTCTTTAGAAACTTCACAAATGTTTTCTCAGATGGGCAGACCAGCAGACAATATCTACAATACTTTATATGTGCAATAGTCATTTTAAATTCTATATTGTATAATTTTGTGTTTGCAATCTTATGTAACATCATAACCACTATTGAAATTGCTTTCCTTTTTAGCTGGTATTATCTCTTATTTTTTTATCTCTTCCTCCCCAACCACCCCACAATGAAATGGTTAATTCATTTAATAAGAATAAAATCACGTCCAACTTGTCACATATTCTGGTTCATTTGGAAATATGTTACATTAAAGCAGTAAAATATAACCCATTTATGTACCGTGTTTCATCTCAACTTTGTTGACACAATGTATGCAATACTCTGTGTGTGTTGGAGTGGGGGGGGGTTACTTAACCATATATTGGGGACAGATTTGTACCCAAAAGTCAGCAAAACCTGACAAATCTGGGCAAAAAATAATTTTAGGGACAAAAATGCAAGTTTTCTGTTAAGGTTTAGGGATGTGGATTAAGGATAGGTTATATTGTTTATACTTAGTTGGGTATAAAAAACATGCCAATGTTATACACAAAAACGTGTTTAAAATTCCATGACAAGATGTCTATGGAATTTCCCTATTTAGATAAATAAGACAACATAGGGATACAAAGGGATGTCACACTTGCTCATAATATCAATCCCCTAACCCCAAGGATTTAGGATTGTTTTAAAGCATGACCTATTTCACAAGCATGATTGACATCAGATCATAAGGCATTGATAAGAAGAAGTGTGCTTCTCTAAGCAATCAGACTTGATTTTCATCAGGTGGATGATAACATTTAAAGCCAGGAACACACCAAACTGATGCAAATGAACTAGTGTTGACAAAACAGACTGTGGGGTCTGCATATGTCAGCTGTGTCTGGGTCCAAAGTTGCCCCTACATACCAACTGACGAAACCCAATGGCCAGGTAGCACGTTGGTTCTGCACCTGTGTGAGATTAAATAACTTTCCAGCAGGTGTCAGTAGTCTGTATTCATTACTCAAAACAGGAAACTGGAAAAGCTAGTGACTGCTGTGACATAAAACATAAACAAAGCAACTTGCTTTCCAGTTTTACACAATTCCTGCTTACCACAGACTGACTTACTTTCCTTGTTCGAGACAATATTTGTGTACTGGAATAAGAAAATGCAATAAACAAGAGCATTCTGTGTGTTCCCTTTTGACTTAATCTTCTTAATTTGTCACTTCTGTTTTCTTCTCGTGCACTGGCTCGCTAAGCTGAACAACCAGAATGATCTGACTCGTCGATGAGCTCTGCCACTGATTCATCATGCTGAATTGGCCAGAAAAAA